>JAIOJX010000017.1:945046-1016423 GCA_022376925.1 Tragulus kanchil
TTTTTGTTTGTTTTTTTTGTTGTTTTTTTTTTTTTTTTTTTTTTTTTTTTTTTTAAAAAAAAAAAAAAAAAAAAAAAAAAAAAAAAAAAAAAAAAAAAAAAACTGGGGAATGGGTTGCATCCATTTCTTTCGGGAGTTGCAGTGTAGGCCCGAAAAGTCTCTTCCGAGGCATAATTCAGAGTACGCAATATGTAAGAAAAAGCGAATTGAGAAAATTTTTGAGTGTAAATGTAGCGCAAAAAGGGCTTTTCCTGTAAAACTTACTTTCTGTATTCGACCCATAGCGCCTCTTGGAATCCATCTCAGTCTATTCTGAGGAAGAATGAGCTCTTGCCAGAAAATTCAACTTTTCAGCATATTCTCAGCTGAATTAGCTGCTGTATCTCAGACTGTAGCCTGCTATCAAGAACCTGGGAGAAATTCATGTTCATTGCCATTGTGACTTTGGATGTATCTCTCATCATGGCGTTACATCCCACTATCTCTTCAGGAAATCGCACTGTAGGCCCGAAAATCCTCTCCCGAGGCATACTTCAGGCCACTCAATATGTAAGAGATAGCGCATTGAGAAAGTTTTGGAGTGTAAATGTAGCCCAAAGAAGGGCTTTTCCTGCAAAACTTACTTTCTGTATTCGCCCCATACCGCCTCTTGGAATTCACCTCACTCAAGTGTGAGGAAGAATGAGCTCTTGCCAGAAAATTCAAATTTTCTACATATTGTCAGCTGAGTTACCCGTTGTGTCTCTGACTGTAGCCTGCTATCAAGAAGCTGGGGAGAATTCATGTTCGTTGAACTTTTTGACTTCGGATGTATCTCACGTAATGGAGTTGCATCCCACCTTCTCTTCAGGGCCTCGCAGTGTAGGCCCGAAAAGCCTCTTCCGAGGCATACTTTAGGGCATCCAATAAGTAAGACAAGGTGCATTGAAAAAGTTTTGGAGTTTAAATGTTTCCCAAAGAAACACTTTTCCTGTAAATCTAACAATCTCTATTCACTCCATAGTGCCTCTTCGTATCCAAGTCATTCAAGTGTGAGGAAGAATGAGCTCTTGCCAGAAAACTCACCTTTTCAGCATATTCTCAGCTAAATTAGTTGCTGTATCTCAGACCGTAGCCTGCTATCAAAAAGCTGGGAAGAATTCATATTCTTTGCCCATTTTGAATTTGGATGTATATCACGTAAAGGCATTACATCCTACTTTCTCTTCAGGGTGTCGCAGTGCAGGCCCGCAAACTCTCTTTTGAGGCATATAGGAGGCCATGAAATATGTAAGACCAGGAACATTGAGACCGTTTTGGAGTGTAAATATTTCCCAATGAAGGGCTTTTCCTGTCAAATAATATTTTTTGTTCTCTCCATAGCGCCTCTTGGAATCTCCCTCAGTCAAGAGTTAGAAAGAATGAGCTCTTGCCAGAAAATTACAACTAAGCATTTCAGCAAATTCTCAGCTGAATAAGATGCTGTATCTCAGACTGTAGCCTGTTATCAAGAAGCAAGGAAGAATTCATGTTCCTTGCGCTTTTTGACTTTGGATGTATCTCGCATAATGGTGTTAAATCCCACTTTCTCTTCTGTGCATCGCAGTGTAGGCCCCAAAAGCCTCTTCCGAGGCACACTTCAGGGGATACAATATGTAAGAGAAGGTGCATTGAGAAATTTTTGGATGGTAAATGTTGCCCAAAGAAGGGGTTTTCCTGTAAATCGTACTTTCTATATTAGCCCCATAGCGCCTCTTTGAATCTAACAGTGTTAAGTGTGAGAAAGAATGAGCTCTTGCCAGAAAACAGCTTCTCATCATATTCTCAGCTGATTTAGCTGCTATATCTCAGACTGTAGCCTGTTATCAAGAAGCAGGGAAGAATTAATGTTCCTTGCGCTTTTTGATTTTTGGATGTATCTCGCATAATGGAGTTAAATCCCACTGTCTCTACAGGGCGTCGCAGTGTAGGCCCGAAAAGCCACTTCCGAGGCATACTTCCGTGCATGCAATATGTAAGAGAAGGTGCATTGAGAAATTTTTGGAGTGTAAATGTTGCCCAAAGAAGGGGTTTTCCTGTAAATCGTACTTTCTATATTAGCCCCATAGCGCCTCTTTGAATCTAACAGTGTTAAGTGTGAGAAAGAATGAGCTCTTGCCAGAAAACAGCTTCTCATCATATTCTCAGCTGATTTAGCTGCTATATCTCAGACTGTAGCCTGCTATCAAGAAGCTAAGAAGAATTCATATTCATTTCCCTTTTTTGACTTTGGATATATCTCGCATAATGGTTTACATCCCACTTTCTCTTCAGGGAGTCGCAATGTAGGTCCGAAAAGCGTCTTCCGAGGCATACTACAGAGAATGCAATATGTAAGAGAAGGCGCATTGAGAAAGTTTTGGAGTGTAAGTGTTGCCCAATGAAGGGATTTTCCTGTAAAACTTACTTTCTGTATTCGTCTCATAGAATCCTCTTGGAATCCACCTCAGTCATGTGTGAGAAAGGATGAGCTCTTCCCAGAAAACTAAACTAAGCATTTGGCCTATGCAAACATGAATTATCTGCTGTATCTGGGACTGTAACCTGCTATCAGGTAGCTGGTGATATGTCATGTTCATTGCCCTTTTTGACTTGGGATGAATCTCGCGTTATGGCGTTACATACGTCTTTCTCTTCAGGGCATCGCAGTGTGGGCCCGAAACGCCTCTTCCGAGGCATACTTCAGGCCTTGGAATATGTAAGATAATGCGCAATGAGAAAGTTTTGGTGTGTAAATGTTGTCCAAATAAGGGCTTATCCTGTAAATCTTACTTTCTGTATTTGCCTCATAGAACCGTCTCTGAATCCACGTCAGTCAAGTTTGTGGAAATATGAGCTCTTGCAGAAAATTCAACTAAGCTTTTTAGCTTATTCTCAGCTAAATTAGATGCTGTATCTCAGACTGTAGGCTGCTGTCAAGAATTAGGGAAGAATTCATGTTCATTGCCGTTTTTGACTTTGGATGTATCTCGCGTAATGGCGTTACCACTATTTTCTGTTCAGGGAATCGCAGTGTAGGCCCAAAAGTCCTCTTCCCAGGCATACTTCAGGCCTTGGAATGTGTAAGATAAGGCGCCATGAGGAACTTTTGGAGTATAAATGTTTCCCAAAGAAGGGCTTTTCCTGTAAAACTTACTTTCTGTATTTGCCTCATAGAACCGTCTCTGAATCCACGTCAGTCAAGTTTGTGGAAATATGAGCTCTTGCAGAAAATTCAACTAAGCTTTTTAGCTTATTCTCAGCTAAATTAGATGCTGTATCTCAGACTGTAGGCTGCTGTCAAGAATTAGGGAAGAATTCATGTTCATTGCCCCTTATGACTTTGGATGTATCTCGCGTAATGCCATTAAATACCACTTTCTCTTCGGGGCGATACAGTGCAGGCCCGAAAAGCCTCTTCAGAGGCCTACTTCAGGGCCTGCAATATGTAAGAGAAGGCATATTGAAAAGCTTTGGAGTGTAAATGTTCCCAAGGAATGGCTTTTCCTGTAAAACTTACTCTCGGTATTCTCCCCATGGTGCCCTCTAGGAGTACACCTCTTTCAAGTGTGAGGAAGAATGAGCTCTTGCGAGAAAATACAACATTTCAGCATATTCTCAGCTGAATTAACTGCTGTATCTCAGACTGTAGCCTGCTATCAAGAAGATAGTAAATATTCATGGTAATTGCCCTTTTTGACATGGGATGTATATCGTGTTATGGCATTACATCCCAGTTTCTATTCAGGGCGTCGCAGTATAGGACCAAAAAACCTCTTCTGAGATATACTTCATGGCCTGCAATATGTAAGAGAAGGCGCATCGAGAAAGTTTTGTCTTGCAAATGTTGCCCAAGGAAGGGCTTTTCCTGTATAACTTTCTTTTTGTATACGCCACATAGATACCCCTTGGAATACACCTTTGCCACGTGTGAGGATGAATGAGCTCTTTCCAGAAAACTCAACCAGCTTTTTAGCGGATTCTCAGCTGAATAATCTGCTGTATCTCAGAGTGTAGCCTGCTGTCAAGAAGCTGGTAAGTATTCATGTTCATTTCCCTCTTTTACTTGGGATGTATCTCGCGTAATGGCGTTACATCCTACTTTCTCTTCAGGGCGTAGCAGTGTAGGCCACAAAAACCTCTTCCGAGATATACTTCATGGCCTGCAATATGTAAGAGAAGGCGCATCGAGAAAGTTTTGTCTTGCAAATGTTGCCCAAGGAAGGGCTTTTCCTGTATAACTTTCTTTTTGTATACGCCACATAGATACCCCTTGGAATACACCTTTGCCACGTGTGAGGATGAATGAGCTCTTTCCAGAAAACTCAACCAGCTTTTTAGCGGATTCTCAGCTGAATAATCTGCTGTATCTCAGAGTGTAGCCTGCTGTCAAGAAGCTGGTAAGTATTCATGTTCATTTCCCTCTTTTACTTGGGATGTATCTCGCGTAATGGCGTTACATCCTACTTTCTCTTCAGGAAGTTGCAGTGTAGGCCCGAAAAGACTCTTCCAAGGCAGACTTCAGGGCATGCAATATATAAGACAAGGCACATTGAGAAATTTTTGGAGTGTAAATGTTGCCAAAAGAAGAGCTTTTCCCGTAAAACTAAAATTCTGTATTCACCCCATAGGGCCTCTTGGAATCCACCACTGCTAAGTGTGAGGAAGAATAAGCTCTTGCCAGAAAACTTATCTTTTCCGCATATTCTCAGTTGAATTAGTGGCTGTATCTAAGACTGTAGCCTGTTATCAAGAAGCTGGGAAGAATTCATGTTTATTGCCCTATTTGACTTTGGATATATCTCGTGTTATGGTGTTATGTAGCACTTTCTCTTCAGGGAGTCGCAGTGTAGGCCTGAAAAGCCTCTTCCGAGTCAGACTTCAGGCCATGGAATATGTAAGACAAGGCGCATTGAGAAAGTTTTGGAGTGTAAATGTATACCAAGAAGGGATTTTTCTGTAAAACTTACTTTCTGTATTCATCACATAGAGCCCTCTTGGAATCCACCTCAGTCATGTGTGAGGAAGAATGAACTCTTCCCAGAAACCTCAACTAAGCTTTCAGCGTATGCTCAAATGAATTAGCTTCTGTATGTGAGACTGTAACCTGCCATCAGGAAGCTCGTAAGATTGCATGTTCATTGCCCTTTTTGACGTTGGATGTATCTCGCCTTATGGCGTTTCATACCACTTTATCTTAAAGGAGTGGCAGTGTAGACCCGAAAATCCTCTTCCAAGTCAGACTTCAGGGCATGGAATATGTAAGTCAAGGTGCACTGAGCAAGTTTTGGAGTATAAATGTTGCCCAAAGAATGGCTTTTCCGGAAAAACTTACTTTCTGTATTCGTCCCGCAGCGCCTCTTGTAATCACCTGAGTCACGTGTGAGGAAGAATGAGTTCTTGACAGAAAACTCAAATGCTCCGCATATTCTCAGCAGAATTAGCTGCTGTATTTCAGACTGTAGCCTTCTCTCAAGAAGCTGGGAAGAATGCATGTTCATTGCCCTTTTTGACTTGGGATGTATCTTGCATTACGGCGTTACATACCACTTTCGCTTTAGGGAGTCGCAGTGTAGGCCCAAAAATCCTCTTCCAAGTCAGACTTCAGGGCATGGAATATGTAAGACAAGGCGCATTGGGTAAGTTTTGAAGTGTAAATGTTGCCCAAAGAAAGGCTTTTCCTGTAAAACTAAAATTCTGTATTCACCCCACAGCGCCTCTTGGAATCCACCTCAGTCAAGTGTGAGGAAGAATGAGTTCTTGACAAAAAATTCAACTTTTCCACGTATTCTCATCTGAATTAGCTGCTGTATCTCAGACTGTAGCCTGCTATCAAGAAGCTTGGAAGAATTCATGTTCATTGCATTTATGACTTGGAGGATTCTCACGTAATGGCGTTACATCGCACTTTCTCTTCATGGTGCCGCAGTGTAGACTCGAAAAGCCTCTTCTGAGTCAGACATCAGGGCATGGAATATGTAAGACAAGGTGCATTGAGAAAGTTTTGGAGTGTAAATGTATCCCAAAGAAGGGCTTTTCCTGTAAAACTTACTTTCTGTATTCGTCTCAGAGAGCATTCTCGGAATCCACCACAGTCAAGGATGAGGAAGAATGACCTTTTGCCAGAAAACTCAACTTAGTTTTTCAGTGTATTCTCTGTTGAATTAGCTATTGTGTGTCAGACTATAGCCTGATATCAGTAAGCTGGGAAGAATTCATGTACATTGCTCTTTGTGCCTTGGATGTATCTCGCGCAATGGCGTCACATCCCACTGCCGCTTCAGGGAGTCGCAGTGTAGGCCCGAAAAGTCTTTTCCATGGCACACTTTAGGGCATGCAATATGTATGAGAAGTTTCATTGAGAAAGTTTTGGAGTGTAAGTGTTGCCCAAAAAATGGCTTTTCCTGTAAAACGTAATTTCTGTATTTGCCCCAAAGCGCCTCTTGGAATCCACCTCAGTCAAATTGAGGAAGAATGAGAACTTGCTAGAAAACTCAACTTCTCCACGTAATCTCAGCTGAATTAGCTGCAGTATCTCATAATGAAGCGTGCTTTCAAGAAGCTGGGAAGAATTTATGTTCATTGCCTTTCTCACTTTGGATGTATCATGCGTAATAGCGTTACATCCCACGTTCTCTTCAGGGAGTCGCAGTGAAGGCCTGAAAAGTCTTTTCCATGGCACACTTGAGGGCATGCAATATGTATGAGAAGTTTCATTGAGAAAGTTTTGGAGTATAAATGTTGCCCAAAGAAGGGCTTTTCCTGTAAAACTAACATTCTGTATTCGTCCCATAGCGCCTCTTGGAATCCGCCTCAGTCAAGTTAAAGAAGAATGAACTCTTGCCAGAAAATTCAACTTTTCAGGATATTCTCAGCTGAATTAGCTGCTGTATCTCAGAATGTACCTGCTTTCAAGAAGCTGGGAAGAATTTATGTTCATTGCCTTTCTCACTTTGGATGTATCATGCGTAATAGCGTTACATCCCACGTTCTCTTCAGGGAGTCGCAGTGAAGGCCTGAAACTCCTTTTCCTATTCAGACTTCAGGGCATTGAATATGTTAGTGAATGCACATTGAGAAAGTTTTGGAGTCTAAATGTTGCCAAAAGAAGGGCTTCTCCTGTAAAACTTAATTCCTGTATTCGACCCATAGAGTCCTCTTGTAATAGGCCTCTGCAGCATGTGAGGAAGAATGAGCTCTTGCTAGAAAACTCAACTAGCTTTTCAGCGTATTCTCAGCCGAGTTAGTTGTTGTATCTCAGACTGTAGCCTGCTATCAAGAACCTGCGAAGAATTCATGGTAAGTTCCCTTTTTGATATGGGATGTATCTCGTGTTATTGAGTGACATACAGCTTTCTCTTCAGGGAGTCACAGTGTAGGCCCGAAAAGCCTCTTCCTAGGCATACTTCAGGGCATGCAATATGTATGACATGGTGCATTGAGAAAGTTTTGGAGTGTAAATGTTGCCCAAAGAAGGGCTTTTCCTGGAAAACTTACTTTCTGTATTCGCCTCATAGAGCCCTCTTGGAATCCAACACAGTCCAGTGTGAGGAAGAATGATCTCTTGCCAGAAAACTCAACTTCTCTGCGTATTCTGAGCTGAATTAGATGCTGTATCTCAGACTGTAGTCTGCTCTCAAGAAGCTTGGAATTATTTATGTTCATTGCCTTTTTTGACTTTGGATGTATCAGGCGTAAATGCCTTACACCCCACTTTTTCTTCAGGGGATCGCAGTGTAGGCCCCAAAAGCCTCTTCTGAGGCATACTTCAGGGCATGCAATATGTTAGCGAAGGCACTATGAGAAAGATTTGGAGTATAAGGGTTGCCCAAAGAAGGGCTTTTCCTGTAAAATTTACTGTCGATATTCGCCCCATAGGACCCTCTTGGACTACGCCTCTGCCACATGTGAGGAAGAATGAGCTCCTGCCAGAAAACTCAACTAGCTTTTCAGCATATTCTCAGTTGAAGAAGTTGCTTTATCTGAGACTGTAGCCTTGTACCAAGAAGCTGTGAGGAATTCATGTTCATTGCCCTTTGTGACTTTGGTTATAACTCGCGTATTGGAGTTACATCCCACTTTCTCTTCAGGGTGACACAGTGTAGGCCCGTAAAGCTTTTTCCCAGTCAGATTTCAGGGCCTGAAATATGTAAGACAAGGCGCATTGAGAAAGTTTTGGAGTGTAAATGTTGCCCAAAGAAACTCTATTCCTGTAAAACTAACATTCTGTGTTCGCCTCATAGAGCCTTTTCTGGATCCACCTCGCTAAAATGTGAGTAAGAATGAACTCTTGCCAGAAAAATTAACTTCTCAGCATATTCTCAGCTGAATTAGCTGCTGTATCTTAGACTGTAGCCTGCTATTAAGAAGCTGGGAAGAATTCATTTTTGTTGCCCTTTGTGACTTTGGATATAACTCGCGTATTGGAGTTCCATCCCACTTTCTCTTCAGGGTGACGCAGTGTAGGCCCGTAAATCCTCTTCCGAGTCACACTTCACGGCCTGGAATATGGAAGACAATGCGCATTGAGAAAGTTGTGGAGTGTAAATGTTGCCCATAGAAACTCTATTCCTGTAAAACTAACATTCTGTGTTCACCTCATAGAGCCTTCTCTGAATCCACTTCTCTAAAATATGAGTAATAATGAGCTCTTGTCAGAAAGTTTAACTTCTCAGCATATTCTCAGCTGAATTAGCTGCTGTATCTAACTGTAGCCTGATATCAGTAAGCTGGAAGGAATTCATGTTCTTTGTCCTTTGTGACTTTGGATGTAATTCGCGTAATGGCGTTACATCCCAATATCTCTTCAGGGAGCCGCAGTTTAGGCCCAAAAAGTCTCTTCCTGGCACATTTCAGTGCATGAATTATGTAAGAGCAGTTTCATTGGAGAGTTTTTGAGTGTAAATCTTGCCCAGAGAAGGGCTTTCTTTGTAAAACTTACTTTCTGTATTCGCCCCATAGTGCCTCTTGGAATCCATCTATGTCCAGTGAGGAAGAATGAGCTCTTGCCAGAAAACTCAAATTTTCAGCATATTCTCAGCTGAATTAGCTGCTGTATCTCAGACTGTAGCCTGCTATCAAGAAGCTGGGAAGAATTCATGTTCATTGCCCTTTGTGACTTTGGATGTATCTCGCGTAATGGCGTTACATCCCACTTTCTCTTGAGGGAGTCGAAGTGTAGGCCCAAAAAGCCTCTTCTGAGGCAAAGGGACATGCAATATGTAAGACAAGACGAATTGAGAAAGTTTTGGAATGTAAATGTTGCCCAAAGTAGGGCTTTTCCTGTAAAACTTTCTTTCTGTATAAGCCTCATAGCGCCTCCTGGAAGCAACATAAGTTAAGTGTGAGACAGAATGAGCTCTTGCCACAAAACTCAACTTCTAAGCGTATTCTCAGCTGAATTTGCTGCTGTATCTCAGACTGTAACCCGCTATCAACAAGCTGGGAAAAATTCATATTCACTGACATTTCTGACCTTGGATATATCTCACGTAATGACGTTACATCACACATTCTCTTTAGGGCGTTGCAGTGTAGGCCTGAAAAGCCTCTTCCGAGGCATATTTCAGGGCATGCAATATGTAAGACTAGGCGCATTGAGAAAGTTTTAGACTGTAAATTTGCCCAAAGAAGGGCTTTTCCTGTTAAACTTACTTTCTGTATTTGCCCCATAGCGCCTCTTGAAATCCACCTCAGTCAAGTGTGGTGAAGAATGAGCTCTTGCCAGAAAATTCAACTTTTCAGGATATTCTCAGCTGAATTATCTGCTGTATCTCACATTGTAGCCTGCTTTCAAAAAGCTGGGAAGATTCATGTTCATTGCCCTTTCTGACTTTGGATGTATCTCATGTTATGGCATTTCTTCCCTCTTTCTCTTCCTGGAGTCGCAGTGTAGGCCCGAAAAGCCTCTTCGGTGGCATTCATCAGGGCATGGAATACATAAGACAAGGAGCACTGAGAAAGGTTTCGAGTGTAAATGTTGCCCTATGAAGGGCTTTTCCTGTAAAACTTGATTTCTGTATTTGCCTCATAGCGCCTCCTGGAAGCAACATAAGTTAAGTGTGAGACAGAATGAGCTCTTGCCACAAAACTCAACTTCTAAGCGTATTCTCAGCTGAATTTGCTGCTGTATCTCAGACTGTAACCCGCTATCAACAAGCTGGGAAAAATTCATATTCACTGACATTTCTGACCTTGGATATATCTCACGTAATGACGTTACATCACACATTCTCTTAAGGGCGTCCCAGTGTAGGCCCGAAAAGCCTCTTGAGAGTCATACTTCAGGGCATGCAATTTGTAAGAGAAGGCACAAAGAGAAAGTTTTGGAGTGTAAATTTTGCCCAAAGAAGGGCTTTTCCTCTAAAACTTACTTTCTGTATTTGCCCCATAGCGCCTCTTGGAATCCACCTCAGTCAAGTTTGAGGAAGAATGAGCTATTGCCAAAAAATTGAACTTTTCAGCTTATTCTCAGCTGAATTAGCTGCTGTATCTTACACTGCAGCATGCTTTCAAGAAGCAGGGAAGAATTCATGTTCATTGCCCTTTCTGAATTTGGATGTATCTCATGTTATGGCATTTCTTCCCTCTTTCTCTTCCTGGAGTCGCAGTGTAGGCCCGAAAAGCCTCTTCGGTGGCATTCATCAGGGCATGGAATACATAAGACAAGGAGCACTGAGAAAGGTTTCGAGTGTAAATGTTGCCCTATGAAGGGCTTTTCCTGTAAAACTTGATTTCTGTATTTGCCTCATAGCGGCCTCTTGGAATCCACCTCATTCAAGTTGTGGAAGAATGAGCTCTTCCCAGAAAACTCAACTAAGTTTTCAGTGTATGCTCACATAAATTTGCCGCTGTATCTCAGATTGTAACCTGCTATCAGGAAGCTGGTGAGATTTCATGTTCATTGCTCTTTTTAACTTTGGATGAATCTCGTGATATGGTGTTAGGTACCGCTTTCTCTTCAGGGAGTCACAGTGTAGGCCCGAAAAGCCTTTTCCAAGGCATACTTTAGGCCATGGAATATGTCAGACATGGCGCATTGAGAAACTTTTGGGCTGTAAATGTAGCCCAAAGAAGGGCCTTTCCTGTAAAACTTACTTTCTGTATTCTCCTCATAGAGCATTCTCTGAATCCACCTCAATCAAGTGTGAGGAAGAATGAGCTATTGCCAAAAAATTAAACTTTTCAAAATAGTCTCAGCTGAGTTAGCTCCCGTACCTCAGACTGTAGCCTGCTATCAAGAAGCTGGGGAGAATTCATGTTCATTGCCCTTTTTGACCTGGAATGTATCCCACATAATGGCATTACATACCACTTTCTCTTCATGGTGTCACAGTTTAGCCCCGAAAATACTCTTCTGAGGCATACTTCAAGGCATGCAATATATAAGAGAAGGTGCATTCAGAAAGTTTTGGAGTGTAAATGCTGCCATAGAAGGGCTTTTCCTGTAAAACTTTCTTTCTGTATTCGACTCATAGAGCCTTTTCTGAATCCACCTCAGTCAAGTGTGTGGAAGAATGAGCTCTTGACAGAACACTCTACTAACGTTTTCAGTATAGTCTCAGCTGAATTAGCTCCTGTATCTCAGACTGTAGCCTGCTATCAAGAAGCTGGGGAGAATTCATGTTCATTGCCCTTTTTGACCTGGAATGTATCCCACATAATGGCATTACATACCACTTTCTCTTCATGGTGTCACAGTGTAGCCCCGAAAAGCCTCTTCCGCGGCAGACTTCAAGGCATGCAATATGTAAGAGAAGGTGCATTCAGAAAGTTTTGGAATGTAAATGTTGCCCAAAGATGGGCTTTTCCTGTAAAACTTTCTTTCTGTATTCGACTCATAGAGCCTTCTCTGAATCCACCTCAGTCAAGTGTGAGGTAGAATGAGCTCTTTCCAGAAAACTCAATTTCTAGGCATATTTTCAGCTGAATAAGCTGCTGTATCTCAGAATCTAGCCTGCTATCAAGAAGCTGGGAAGAATTCATGTTCATTGTCCTTTTTAACTTGGGATGTATCTAGTGTTATGGCGTTCGGTACAGTTATCGTTTCAGGGAGTCGCAGTGTAGGCCCGAAAAGCCTATTCCAGGGCATACTTCATGGCATGCAATATGTAAGACAGGACGCATTGAGATAGTTTTGGAGTGTAAGTGTTGCCCAATGAAGGGTTTTTCCTGTAAAAATTACTTTCTGTATTTGCCCCATATAGCCTCTTGGAATCCATCACAGTCAACTGTGAGGATGAATGAGCTCTTGCTAGAAAACTCAACTTCTCAGCATATTCATAGCTGAATTAACTGCTGTATCGCAGACTGTAGGCTGTTAACAAGAAGCTGGGAAGAATTCATGTTCATTGCCCTATGTGTCTTTGGAGGTATGTCGCTAAATGGCGTTACCTCCCACTTTCTCTTCAGGGCGTCTCAATGTAGGCTCGGAAAGTCTCTTCTCAGACATATTTCAGGGCATACAATATGTAAGAGAAGGCTCATTGGATAGTTTTGGAGTGTACATGTTTTCTAAAGAAGTGCTTTTCCTGTAAACTTACTTTCTCTATTCGTACCATTGCGCCCCTTGGAATCCACCGCAGTCACGTGTGAGGAACAATGAGCTCTTGCCACAAAATTCAACTTCTCAGCATATTCATAGCTGAATTAGCTGTTGTATCTCAGACTGTAGCCTGCTATCAGGAAGCTGGGAAGAATTCATGTTCATTGCCCTATGTGTCTTTGGAGGTAAGGTATCTCGCGAAAGGGCGTTACCTCCCACTTTCTCTTCAGGGCGTTTCAATGTCAGCTTGAAAAGCCTCTTCTGAGACATATTTCAGGGCATACAATATGTAAGACATGGCGCTTTGAGAAAGTATTGGAGTGTAAATGTAGCCCAAAGGAGGGCTTATCCTGTACAATTTACTTTCTCTATTCGACCCATTGCGCCTCTTGGAATCCACCTCCGTCACGTGTGAGGAAGAATGAGCTCTTATCTTAAAACTTAACTTCTCAGCATATTCTCAGCTGAATTAGCTGCTGTATCTCAGACTGTAGCCTGCTATCAAGAAGCTGGGAAGAATTCATGTTCATTGCCCTTTGTGTCTTTGGATGTATCTCGCGTAATGGCGTTACATCCCACTTTCTCTTCAGGGAGTCGCAGTGTAGGCCCGAAAAGCCTCTTCCGAGGCATACTTCAGGGCATACAATATGTAAGAGAAGGCTCATTGAGAAAGTTTTGGAGTGTAAATGTTGCCCAAAGAAGGGCTTTTCCTGTAAAACTTACTTTCTGTATTCTCCCCATAGCGCCTCTTGGAATCCACCTCAGTCAAGTGTGAGGAAGAATGAGCTCTTGCCAGAAAATTCAACTTCTCAGCATATTCTCAGCTGAATTAGCTGCTGTATCTCAGACTGTAGCCTGCTATCAAGAAGCTGGGAAGAATTCATGTTCATTGCCCTTTTTGACTTGGGATGTATCTCGCATAATGGCATTACATACCACTTTCTCCATCGCAGTGTAGGCCCAAAAACCTCTTCCGAGGCATACTTCAGGGCACGCAATATGTAAGACAAGGTGCATTGGAAAACTTTTGAAGTGTAAATGTAGCCTAAGGAAGGATTTTTCCTGTAAAACTTACTTTCTGTATTCGCCCTATAGCTCCTCTTGGAATCCACCTCAGTCAAGTGAGTGTAAGTATTACCTCTTGCCAGAAAACTCAACTTCTCAGCATATTTTCTGCAAATTAGCTGCTGTATCACAGACTATAAACTTCTATCAAGATGCTGGGAAGAATTCATGTTCATGGCCCTTTGTGACTTGGGAAGTATCTCGCGTAATATCGTTACATCCAAATTTCTCTTCAGGGAGTCTCAGTGTAGGCCTGAAAAGCCTCTGCTGTGGCATACTTCATGACATACAATACGTAAGAGAAGGCTCATTGAGAAAATTTGGGAGTGTAAATGTTTCCTAAAGAAGGGCTTTATCTGTAAAACTTACTTTCTTTATATGCATCACATAGCGCCACTTGGAATGCACCACAGTCACGTGTGAGGATGAATGAGATCTTGACAGAAACTCAGCTTATTTTTTCAGCATATTCGCACCTGAATTAGCTACTCGATCTCAGACTGTAGCCTGCTATGAAGAACCTGGGAAGAATTCATGTTCATTGTCCTTATTGGCTTGGAATGTATTTTCGTAATGACATTACATACCACTATTTTACTTAGCAGTGTAGGCCCTAAAAACACTCTTCCGAGGCATACGTCAGGGCCTGCAATATGTAAGACAAGGCGCGTTGAGGTACTTTAGGAATGTAAATGTAGCCCAAAGAAGGGCTTTTCCTCTAAAACTTACTTACTGTATTCACCTTATAGAGCCGTCTCTGAATCCACCACTGTCAAGTGTGAGGAAGAATGAACTCTTGACAGAAAATTCAAATTTTCTGCATATTCTCAGCTGAATTAGCTGCAGTATCTCAGACTGTAGCCTGCCATCAAGAAGCTGGGAAGAATTCATGTTCATTGTCCTTTTTGACTTGGGATGTATCTCTCATAATGGCATTACATACCACTTTCTCCTCAGGGCGTCTCAGTGTAGGCCTGAAAAACCTCTGCCGTGGCATACTTCAAGGCGTACAATACGTAAGAGAAGGCTCATTGAGAAAATTTGGGAGTGTAAATGTTTCCTAAAGAAGGGCGTTTCCTGTAAAACTTACTTTCTTTATGCGTCACATAGCACCTCGTGGAATCCACCTCAGTCACGTATGAGGAAGAATGAGATCTTGACAGAAACTCAGCTTATTTTTTCAGCATATTCGCACCTGAATTAGCTACTCGATCTCAGACTGTAGCCTGCTATGAAGAACCTGGGAAGAATTCATGTTCATTGTCCTTATTGGCTTGGAATGTATCTCGCGTAATGACATTACATACCACTATCTACGTAGCAGTGTAGGCCCAAAAACCTCTTCCGAGGCATACGTCAGGGCATGCAATATGTAAGACAAGGCGCGTTGAGGTACTTTAGGAATGTAAATGTAGCCCAAAGAAGGGCTTTTCCTCTAAAACTTACTTACTGTATTCACCTTATAGAGCCGTCTCTGAATCCACCACTGTCAAGTGTGAGGAAGAATGAACTCTTGACAGAAAATTCAAATTTTCTGCATATTCTCAGCTGAATTAGCTGCAGTATCTCAGACTGTAGCCTGCCATCAAGAAGCTGGGAAGAATTCATGTTCATTGTCCTTTTTGACATTGGATGTATCTCTCATAATGGCATTACATACCACTTTCTCTTCATGGCGTCGCAGTGTAGGCCCGAAAAAACTCTTCCGAGGCATACTTCAGGGCAGACAATATGGAAGACATGGCATATTGAGAAAGTTTTGGAGTGTAAATGTATCCCAAAGAAGGGCTTTTCCTGCAAAATTTACTTTCTGCGGTCACACCCTAGCGCCTCGTGGAATCCAACTCAGTCAAATGTGAGGAAGAATGAGCTATTGCCAGAAAATTCAACTTCTCAGCATATTCACAGCTGAATTAGATTCTCCATATCAGACTGTAGCCTGCTATCAAGAAGCTGGGAAGAATTCATGTTCATTGCCCTTTTTGACTTTGGATGTATCTCGCGTAATGGCATTACATACCACTATCTCTTCATGGCGTCGCAGTTTAGTCCCGAAAAGCCGCTTCCGAAGCATAATTCATGCCATAGAATATGTAAGACATGGAGCATTGAGAAAGTTTTGGAGTGTAAATGTAGCCCAAAGAAGGGCTTTTCTTGCAAAACTTACTTTCTGGATTCGCCTCATAGAGACTTCTCTGAATCCACCTCAGTCAAGTGTGAGCAAAAATGAGCTCTTGCCAGAAAACTGAACTAAGCTTTTGAACGTATTCTCAGCTGAAATAGCTGTTCTATCTCAGTCTGTAGCCTGCTATCAAGAAGCTTTGAAGAATTCATGTGCATTGCCCTATGTGTCTTTGTATGTATCTCGTGTAATGGCGTTACATCCCACTTTCTCTTCAGGGTGTCGCAGTGTAGGCCCGCAAAGCTTCTTCAGCGGCATACTTCAGGCCATGCAATATGTAAGACAAGGCGCATTGAGAAAGCTTTGGAGTGTAAATGTAGCCCAAAGAAGGGTTTTCCTGTAAATCTTACTTTCAGTAGTCGCCTCATAGAGCCTTCTCTGAATCCACCTCAGTCAAGTGTGAGGAAGAATGAACTCTTGACAGAAAATTGAAATTTTCAGCATATTCTCAGCTGAATTCACTGCTCTATCTAAGACTGTAGCGTGCTATCAAAAAGCTGGTAATAATTTCTGTTCATTGACCTTTTTGACCTGGGATATATCTCATGTTATGTTGTTAAGCTCCACTATCTCTTCCGGGAGTCGCAGTATAGGCCCGAAAAGCCTCTTCCGAGGCATAATTCAGGGCATGCAATATGTAAGAAAAGGCGCATTGAGAAAGTTTTGGAGTGTAAATGTTTCCCAAAGAAGGGCTGTTCCTGTAAAACTAACATTCCCTATTCACCAAATAGCAACTCTTGGAATCCACCTCACTCAAGTGAGAGGAAGAATGAGCTCTTGCCATAAAACCCAAACTTTCAGCATATTATCGGCTGGATTAGTTGTTGTATCTCAGACTGTAGCCTTCTATCAAAAAGCTGGGAAGATTCATGTTCATTGCTTTTTCTGACTTTGGATGTGTCTCGCGTAATGGCGATAAATCTCATTTTCTCTTCAGGGTGTCGCAGTGTAGGTCCGAAAAGCCTTTTCCGAGGCATGCTTGAGGATATGAAATATGTAAGGCAAGGCGCACTGAGAAACTTTTGGAGTGTAAATGTAGCCCAAAGAAGGGCTTTTCCTGTAAAACTCACTTCCTGTATTCGCCTCATAGAGCCTTCTCTGAATCCACCTCAGTCAAGTGTGAGGAAGAATGAACTCTTGAGAGAAAGTTCAACTTTTCAGCATATTCTCAGCTGAATTAGCTGCTATATCTCAGACTGTAGCCTGCTATCAAGAAGCTGGTAATAATTTCTGTTCATTGACCTTTTTGACCTGGGATATATCTCATGTTATGTTGTTAAGCTCCACTTTCTCTTCCGGGAGTCGCAGTATAGGCCCGAAAAGCCTCTTCCGAGGCATAATTCAGGGCATGCAATATGTAAGAAAAGGCGCATTGAGAAAGTTTTGGAGTGTAAATGTTTCCCAAAGAAGGGCTGTTCCTGTAAAACTAACATTCCCTATTCACCAAATAGCAACTCTTGGAATCCACCTCACTCAAGTGAGAGGAAGAATGAGCTCTTGCCATAAAACCCAAACTTTCAGCATATTATCGGCTGGATTAGTTGTTGTATCTCAGACTGTAGCCTTCTATCAAGAAGCTGGGTAGAATTCATGTTCATTGCCCTTTGTGAATTTGGATGTATCTCACGTAATGTCGTTACATCCCACTTTCTCTTCAGGGTGTAGCAGTGTGAGCCCGTAAAGCCTCTTTCGAGGCAAACTTCAGGGCATGCAAAATGTAATACAAGGCACAGTGAGAAACTTTTGGAGTGTAAATGTTGCCAAAGAAGTGCTTTTCCTGTAAAACTTTGTTTCTGGATTCGCCTCATAGAGCCTTCTCTGAATCCAGCTCAGGCAAGTGAGAGGAAGAATGAGATCTTGCCAGAAAACTCAAGTTAGATTTTAAACCTGTTCTCAGGTGAATTAGCTGCTATTTCTCAGACTGTCGCATGCTATCAAAAAGCAGGGAAGAATTCATGTTCATTGCCATTTTTGACGTGGGATGTATCTCGTGTTATGGCGTAATGTATCACTTTATCGTCAGGGAGTCGCAGAGTAGTCCCGAAATGCCTCTTCCAAGGCATACTTCAGGGCATGCAGTATGTAAGACAAGGCACATTGAAAAACATATGGAATTTCAATGCTGCATAAAGAAGGGCTTTTCCTTTAAAACTGACATTGTATATTAGCCCCATAGGGCCTCTTGGAATCCACCTCACTCAAGTGTGTGGAAGAATGAGCTCTTGCCAAAAATTCAAACTCTCAGAATATTCTCAGCTGAATTAGCTGCTGTATCTCAGACTGTAGCCTGCTACCAAGAAGCTGGGCGAAGTCATATTCATTGCCCTTTGTGACTTTGTATGTATCTCGTTTAATGGCGTTATATCCCACTTTCTCTTCAGGGCGTCGCAGTGTAGGCCCGAAAGCCTCTTCCGAGGTATACTTCAGGACCTGCAATATGTAAGAGTATGCACACTGAGAAAGTTTTGTATTGTAAATGCTTACTAAAGAAGGGCTTTTCCTGTAAAACTTACTTTCTGTATTCGCCCAATAGAGACTCTTGGAATCCACCTCACTCAAGTGTGTGGAAGAATGAGCTCTTGCCAAAAATTCAAACTCTCAGAATATTCTCAGCTGAATTAGCTGCTGTATCTCAGACTGTAGCCTGCTACCAAGAAGCAGGGAGAATTCATATTCATTGCCCTTTGTGACTTTGGAAGTATCTCGCTTAATGTGGTTACATCCGAATTTCTCTTCAGGGAGTCGCAGTGTAGGCCCGAAAGCCTCTTCCGAGGTATACTTCAGGACCTGCAATATGTAAGAGAATGTACATTGAGAAGGTTTTGTAGTGTAAATGTAGCCCAAAGAAGGGCTTTTCCTGTAAAACTTACTTTCTGTATTCGCCTAATAGAGCATTCTCTGAATCCACCACAGTCAAATGTGTGGAAGAATGAGCTCTTGTAAGAAAACACAATTTCTCAGCAAATTCTCAGCTGAATTAGCAGCTCTATCTCAGAGTGTAGACTGCTCTCTAGAAGCTGGGAAGAATTCATGTTCATTGCCCTTATTGAATTCGTATGTATCTCGTGTTATGGCGTTACGTAACACATTCACTTCAGGGTGTCGCAGTGTAGGCTCGAAAAGCCTCTTCCGAGGCATATTTTAGGCCATGGAATATGTAAGACAAGGCGCATGGAGATACTTTGGCAGTGTAAATGTAGCCCAAAGAAGGGTCTTTCCTGTAAAACTAACTTTCTGTATTCGCTTCATAGAGCATTCACTGAATCCACCTCAATCAAGTGTGAGGAAGAATGAACTCTTGCCAGAAAATTCAACTTTTCAACATATTCTCAGCTGAATTAGCTCCTGTACTTCAGACTGTACCCTGCTATCCAGAAGCTGGGGAGAATTCATGTTCATTGCCCTTTTTGACTGTGGATGTATCCCAAGTAATGGCATTACATACCACTTTCTCTTCATGGCGTCGCATTGTAGTCCCTAAAAGCCTCTTCCGAGGCATAGTTCAAGTCATGCAATATGTAAGAGAAGGCGCAATGAGAACGTTTTGGAGTGTAAGTGTTGCCCAAAGACGGACATTTCCTGTGAAACTTTCTTTCTGTATTCGATTCATACAGCCTTGTCTGAATCCACTTCGGTCAATTGTGAGGAATAATGAGCTCTTGCCAGAAAACTCAACTTCTCAGTATATTCTCAGCTGAATAAGCTGCTGTACTTCAGACTGTACCCTGCTATCCAGAAGCTGGGGAGAATTCATGTTCATTGCCCTTTTTGACTGTGGATGTATCCCAAGTAATGGCATTACATACCACTTTCTCTTCATGGCGTCGCATTGTAGTCCCTAAAAGCCTCTTCCGAGGCATAGTTCAAGTCATGCAATATGTAAGAGAAGGCGCAATGAGAACGTTTTGGAGTGTAAGTGTTGCCCAAAGACGGACATTTCCTGTGAAACTTTCTTTCTGTATTCGATTCATACAGCCTTGTCTGAATCCACTTCGGTCAATTGTGAGGAATAATGAGCTCTTGCCAGAAAACTCAACTTCTCAGTATATTCTCAGCTGAATAAGCTGCTGTATCTCAGACTCTAGCCTGCTATCAACAAGCTGGGAAGAATTCATGTTCATTGCCCTTTTTCACTTGGCATGTATCTCATGTTATGGCTTTCGGTACCTCTATCACTTCAGGGAGTCGTAGTGTAGGCCAGAAAAACAACTTCCGAGGCATATTTCAGGGCATGCAATATGTAAGACAAGGCACATTGACATAGTTTTTGAGTGTAAATGCAGCCCAAATAAGGGCTTTTCCTGCAAAATTTACTTTTTCTATTCGCCCCATCGTGCCTCTTGGAATCCAAATCGGTCAAGAGTGCGGAAGAATGAGATCTTGCCTGAAATCTCTACTTTGCTTTTAAGCATATTCTCAGCTGAATTAGCTGCTGTATCTCAGACTGTAGCCTGCTATCAAGAAGCTGGGAAGAATTCATGTTCATTGCCCTTTTTGACTTTGGATGTATCTCGCGTAATGGCGTTACATCCCACTTTCTCTTCAGGGAGTCGCAGTGTAGGCCCGAAAAGCCTCTTCCGAGGCATACTTCAGGGCATGCAATATGTAAGAGAAGGCTCATTGAGAAAGTTTTGGAGTGTAAATGTAGCCCAAAGAAGGGCTTTTCCTGTAAAACTTACTTTCTGTATTCGCCTCATAGAGCCTTCTCTGAATGCACACCAGTCAAGTGTGAGGAAGAATGAGCTCTTGCCAGAAAACTCAACTAAGCTTCTCAGCCTATTCTCAGCTGAATTAGCTGCTGTATCTCTGACTGTAGCCTGCTATCAAGAAGCTGGGAAGAATTCATGTTCATTTCCCTTTTTGACTTTGGATGTATCTCGCATAATATGGTTGCATCCCAATTTCTCTTCAGGGAGTCGCAGTTTAGGCCCGAAAAGCCTCTTCCGAGGCATACTTCAGGGCTCTCAATATGGAAGAGAAGGCGCATTGAGAAAGTTTTGGAGAGAAATGTTGCCCAAAGAAGGGCTTTTACAGTAAAACTTATATTTCTGAATTCGACTCATAGAGAATTTTCGGAATCCACTTCAGGTAAGTGTGAGGAAGAAAGAGCTCTTGCCAGAAAACTCCGCTTATATTTTCAGTATATTCTCAGCTGAATTAGCTGCTCGATCTCAGACTGTAGACTGCTATCAAGAAGCTGGGAAGAATTCATGTTCATTGGCCTTTTTAACTTGGGATGTATCTCGCATAATATGGTTGCATCCCAATTTCTCTTCAGGGAGTCGCAGTTTAGGCCCGAAAAGCCTCTTCCGAGGCATACTTCAGGGCTCTCAATATGGAAGAGAAGGCGCATTGAGAAAGTTTTGGAGAGAAATGTTGCCCAAAGAAGGGCTTTTACAGTAAAACTTATATTTCTGAATTCGACTCATAGAGAATTTTCGGAATCCACTTCAGGTAAGTGAGAGGAAGAAACAGCTCTTGCCACAAAACTCAACTTAGATTTTCAGCATATTCTCAGCTGAATTAGATGCTCTATCTCAGACTGTAACCTGCTATCAAGAAGCTGGGAAGAATTCATGTTCATTGCCCTTTTTGACTTGGGATGTATCTCGTGTTATGGCGTTAGGTACCACTTTCTCTTCAGGGAGTCTCAGTGTAGGCCCGAAAAGTCTCTTCGGAGGCCAATTCGGGGAACGCATTATGTAAGAGAAGGCAATTGAGAAAGTTTTGGTGTGTAAATGTTGCCCAAAAAAGGGCTTTTCCTGTTAAACTTACTTTCTGTATTCACCCCATCGTGCCTCTTGGAATCCATCTCAGTCAAGTGTGAGGAAGAATGAGCTCTTGCCAGAAAACTCAACTTCTCAGCATATTCTCAGATGAATTAGCTGCTCTATCTCAGACTGTAAACTTCTATCAAGAAGCTGAGCAGAATTCATGTTCATTGCCCTTTGTGACTTTGGATGTATCTCCCATGATGGCGGTACATCCCACCTTCTCTTCAGGGAGTCGCAGTGTAGGCACGATAATCCTCTTCAGAGGCATACGTGAGGGCATGCAAAATGTAAGAGTATCGGCATTGACAAAGTTTTAGAGTGTAAATGTTGCCCAAAGAAGGGCTTTTCCTGTAAAACTTACTTTCTGTATTTGTCTCATAGAGACTTCTCTGAATTCTCCTCATTCAACTGTGATGAAGAAAGAGCTCTTGCCAGAAAATTCAACTTTTCAGCATATGCTCAGCTGAATTAGCTGCTGTAGCTCAGACTGTAGCCTGCTATCAAGAAGCTGAGAAGAAATCATGTTCATTACTCTTTGTGAATTTGGATGTATCTCGCGTAATGGCGTTACATCCCACTCTCTCTTCAGCGGTGGCAGTTTAGGCCCAAAAAGCCGTTTTCAAGGCATACTTCAGGGCATGCAATATGCAAGAGAAGGTTCATTCAGAAAATTTTGAGTGTAAATGTTGCCCAAGGAAAGGGTTTTCCTGTAAAACTTACTTTCTGTATTCGTCCCATAGCGCCAGTTGGAGTCCACCTCAGACAAGTGTGAGGAAGAATGAGCTCTTTCCAGAAAATTGAACTTCTCAGCATATTCTCAGATGATTTAGCTGCTCTGTCTCAGAATGTAGCCTGCTATCAAGAAGCTGAGAAGAATTCATGTCCATTGCCCCTTTTGAAATTGGATGTATCTCGCGTAATGGCGTTACATCCCACTTTTTCTTCAGCGGTGGCAGTTTAGGCCCAAAAAGTCGTTTCCAAGGCATACTTCAGGGCATGCAATATGTAAGAGAAGGTTCATTAAGAAAATTTTGGAGTAAAAATGATGCCCAAGGAAAGGGTTTTCCTGTAAAACTTACTTTCTGTATTCGTCACATAGCGTCTCTTCGAATCTACATCAGAGAAGTGTGATGAAGAATGAGCTCTTGCCAGAAAATTCAACTTCTCAGCATATTCTCAACTGAAATAGCTGCTGTATCTCAGATTGTAGCCTGCTATCAAGAAGCTCGGAAGAATTCTTGTTCATTGCTTTTTTAGACTTGGATGTATCTCGCATCATGGCGTTACATCCCACTTTCTCTTAAGACCGTCGCACGGTAGGCCCGAAAATCCTCTTCCAAGCCATATTTCAGGCCAGAGAATATGTAAGACAAGACGCATTGAGAAAGATTTGGAGTGTAAATATTGCCCAAAGAATGGCTTTTCTTGTAAAACATATTTTTGTATTCGTCTCATAGAGCATTCTCGGAATCCACCTCAGTCAAGTGTAAGGAAGTAAGAGCACTTGCCAGAAAACTAAACTTAGTTTTTCAGGGAATTCTCAGCTGAGTTAGCTTCTGTATCTCAGACTGTAGCCTCATATCAGTAAGCAGGGAAGAATTCATATTCATTGTCCTTTGTAATTTTGGATGTCTATCGCATAATGCGTTATATCCAATTTTCTCTTCAGGGACTCGCAGTGTAGGCCCTAAAAGCCTCTTCTGTGGCACACTTTAGAGCATGTAATATGTAAGAGAAGGTTCATTGAGAAAGTCTTGGAAGTGTTAAATGTTGCCCAAACTGTACTATTCCTGTAAACCTTAATTTCTGTATTCCCCCCATAGCACCTTTTGGAATCCACCAAAGTCAAGTGTGACAAAGAATGAGCTCTTGCCAGAAAACTCAAATTCTCAGCATATTCTCAGCTGAATTAGCTGCTGCATCTCAGACTGTGGCCTGCTATCAAGAAGCTGGGAAGAATTCATGTTCATTGCCCTTTGTGATTTTGGGTGTATCTCGCATAATGGCGTTATATCCCATTTTCTCTTCAGGGACTCGCAGTGTAGGCCCTAAAAGCCTCTTCTGTGGCACACTTTAGAGCATGTAATATGTAAGAGAAGGTTCATTGAGAAAGTTTTGGAAGGTTACTATTGCCTGTAAACTGTACTATTCCTGTAAACCTTAATTTCTGTATTCCCCCCATAGCACCTTTTGGAATCCACCAAAGTCAAGTGTGACAAAGAATGAGCTCTTGCCAGAAAACTCAAATTCTCAGCATATTCTCAGCTGAATTAGCTGCTGCATCTCAGACTCTAGCCTGCTATCAAGAAGCTGGGGGGAATTGATGTTCATTGCCCTTTGTGACTTGGGATGTATCTCGAGTTATGGTATTACGTACCACTTTCACTTCAGGGAGTCATAGTGTAGGCCCGAAAGGCCTCTCCCGAGGCATACTTCAGCGAATGCAATATGTAAGAGAAGGTGGATTGAGAAAGTTTTGGAGTGTAAATATTGCTCAAAGAAGGGCTTTTCCTATAAAACTTACTTTCTGTATTCGCCTCAGAGAGCCTTCATGGAATCCACCTCACTCAAGTGTGAGGAAAAATGAGTTCTAGCCATAAAACTCATCTGAGCTTTTCAGCATATTCTCAGGGGAAATAGGTGCTTTATGTCAGACTGCAGCCAGCTATCAAGAAGCTGGGAAGAATTCATGCTCATTGCCCTTTTTGACTTTGGATGTATCTCGCGTAATGGCGTTACATCCCACTGTCTCTTCAGGGAGTTGCAGTGTAGGCCTGAAAAGGCTATTACGAGGCAAACTTCAGGCCCTGCAATATGTAAGAGAGGGCGCATTGAGAAAGCTTTGGAGAGTAAATGGTGCCCAAATAAGGGCTTTTCCTGTAAAACTTACTTTCTGTATTCACCTCAGAGAGCCTTCACGGAATCCACCTCACTCAAGTGTGCGGAAGAATGAGTTCTAGCGATAACACTCATCTAAGATTTTCAGCATATTCTCAGGGGAAATAGGTGCTTTATGTCAGACTGCAGCCTGCTATCAAGAAGCTGGGAAGAATTCATGTTCATTGCCTTTTTTGACTTTGGATATATCTTGCGTAATGGCATTACATCCCACTGTCTGCTCAGGGAGTCGTTGTGTAGGACCGACACACCTCTTCCGATGCATACTTCAGGGCATGCAATATGTAAGACAAGGTGCATTGAGAAAGCTTTGGATTGTAAATGTAGCCCAAAGAAGGGCTTGTTCTGTGAAGATTAATTTCTGTATTCGACCCATAGCACCTCTTGGAATCTATCTCAGTCAAGTGCGAGGAAGAATGAACTCTTGCCATAAAACCCAAATTTTCAGCATAGTATCGGCTGAATTAGATGTTTTATCTAAGAGTGTAGCCTTCTATCAAGAAGCTGGGTAGAATTCATGTTCATTGCACTTTGTGAATTTGGATGTATCTCGCGTAATGTCATTACATCCCACTTTCTCTTCAGGGAGTAGCAGTGTGAGCCCGTAAAGCCTCTTTCGAGGCAAACTTCAGGGCATGCAAAATGTAATACAAGGCAAATTGAGAAACTTTTGGAGTGTAAATGTTGCCAAAGAAGTGCTTTTCCTGTAAAACTTAGTTTCTGGATTCGCCTCATAGAGCCTTCACTGAATCCACCTCAGTCAAGTGTGAGGAGGAATGAGCTCTTGCCGGAAAACTCAACTTAATTTTTCAATGTTTTCCCAGCTGAATTAGCTGCTGTATCTCAGACTGTAGCCTGCTATCAAGATGCTGGGTATAATTGATGTTCATTGCCCTTTGTGACTTTGGATGTATCTCGCGTAATGGCGTTGCATCTCACTTTCTCTTCACGGAGTTGAAGTGTAGGCCCAAAAAGCCTCTTCTGAGGCAAACTTCAGGGCATGCAATATGTAAACCAAGGCCCATGAGAAAGTTTTGGAGTGTAAATTTTGCCCAATGAAGGGATTTTCCTGTAAAACTTGCTTTCTGTATTCGCCTCATAGTGCCCTCCCGGAATCCACCTCAGTCAAGTGTGAGGAAGAATATCCTCTTGCCAGGAAACTCACCTTAGTTTTCCAGCGTATTCCAGCTGAATTTTCTGCTGTATCTCTGACTGTAGCCTGCTATCAAGCAACTGGGTAGAATTCATGTTCATTGCTTTTTTTGACTTTGGTTGTATCTCACGTAATGGCGTTACATCCCACTTTCTCTTCAGGGAGTCGCAGTGTAGGCCCGAAAAAAGTCTTCTGAGGAATATATCAGGGCATGTAATATGCAAGACAAGGCACATGGAGAAAGTTTTATAGTGTAAATATTGACCAAAGAAGTTCTATTTCTTTAAAACTAACCTTCTGTTTTCCCCCTCAGCACCTCTTTGAATCCACCTCAGACAAATGTGAGGAAGAATGAGGTCTTGCAAAAAATTCAAATTTTCAGCTTCATCTCAGCTGAATTCGCTGCTGTATCTCAGACTGTAGCCTGCTATCAAGAAACGGACAAATGTTAATATTCATTGCCTTTTTTGTCTTTTGATGTTTCTCACTTAATGGCGTTACATCCCACATTCTCTTCAGGACGTCGAAGTGTAGGCCCGAACAGCCTCTTCAGAGGCATACTTCAGCCCATGGAATATGTAAGACAAGGAGCATTGAGAAACTTTTTGAGTGTAAGTGTTGCCCAATGAAGGGCTTCTCCTGTAAAACTTACTTTCTGTATTCGCCCCATAGCGCCTCTTGTAATTCACCTCATACAAATGTGTGGAAGAATGAGCTCTTGCCAGAAAACTCAGTTCTCATTATATTCTCAGCTGAATTAGCTGCTGTATCCCAGACAGTAGCCTTCTAGCAACAATCTGATAAGTATCCATGTTCATTGCCCTTTTTGACTTGGGATGTATCTCGTGTCATGGTGTTACGTATCACCTTCTCTCAGGGATTCTCAGTGTAGGCCTGAAAAGTCTCTTCCGAGGCATACTTCAGGGCATGCTACATGTAAGAGAAGGCGCATAGAGAAAATTTTGGAGTGTAAATGTAGCCCCAAGAAGGGCTTTCTGTGAACCTAACATTCTGTATGCACCCCATAGCGCCTCTTGGAATTCATCGCAGTCAAGTGTGAGGAAGAATGAGCTCCTGCTCAAAAGTTCAAATTTTCAGCATATTCTCAGCTGAATTAGCTGCTGTATCTCAGACTGTAGCCTGCTATCAAGAAGCTGGGAAGAATTCATGTTCATTGCCCTTTGTGACTTTGGATGTATCTCGCATAATGGCGTTATATCCCACTTTCTCTTCAGGGAGTCGCAGTGTAGGCCCGACATGCCTCTTCAGAGGCATACTTCAGGCCATTGAATATGTTACACAAGGCCCATTGAGAAAGGTTTCGAGTGTAAATGTTGCCCAAAGAAGGGCTTCTCCTGTAAAACTTACTTTCTGTATTCGCCCCATAGCGCCTCTTGGAATCCACCTAATACAAATGTGTGGAAGAATGAGCTCTTTCCAGAAAAGTCAGATTCTCATTATATTCTCAGCTGAATTAGCTGCTGTATCTCATACTGTGGCCTGCTCTCAAGAATCAGGTAAGTATTCATGTTCATTGCCCTTTTTGATTTGGGATGTATCTCGTGTTTTGGTGTTATGTACCACTTTCTCTTCACGGAGTGGCAAGTTAGGCCCAAAAAGTCTCTTCTGAGGCATACTTCAGGGCATGGAATATGTAAGAGAAGGCGCATTGAGAAAGTTTTGCACTGTAAATGTTACCCAAAGAAGGGCTTTCCCTGTAAAACTATCATTCTGTTTTCACTCCATAGCACCTCTTGGAATCCATCGCAGTCAAGAGTGAGGAAGAAGGAGCTCCTGCTCAAAAATTCAAATTTTCAGCATATTCTGAGCTGAATTAGCTGCTGTATCTCAGACTGTAGTCTGCTATGAATAAGTTGGGAAGAATTCATGTTCATTGCCCTTTGTGAATTTAGATATATCTCACGTAATGGCGTTATATCCCACTTTCTCTTCAGGGCGTCGCAGTGTAGGCCCGAAAAGCCTCTTCCGAGGCATACTTCAGGGCTTGTAATACGTAAAACAAGGTGCATTGAGAAAGTTTTGGAGTTAAATGTAGCCCAAAAGAAGGGTTTTCCTGCAAGACTTACTTTCTGTATTCACGCCATAGCTGCTCGTTGAATCCAACTCATGCAAGTGTGAGGAAGAAGGAGTTCTTGCCAGAAACCTCACCTTAGTGTTTCAGCATATTCTCAGCTGCAAAAGCCACTGTATTTCAGACTGTAGCTTGCAACTAAGAAGCTTGAACGTGTTCACGTTCATTGCCGTTTTTGACTTGGGATGTATCTTGTGTTATAGTCTTACGTACAACTTTCTCTTCAGAGAATTGCAAGGTAGGCCCGAAAATCCTCTTCCGAGGCATATTTCAGGCCATGCAATATGTAAGAGATGGTGAATTGAGAAAGTTTTGGAGTGTAAATGATGCCAAAAGAAGGGCTTTTCCTGTAAAATTTACTTTCTGTATTCATCACATATCGCCTCTTGGAATACACCTCAGTCAAGTTGAGGAAGAATAAGCTCTTGCCAGATAACTCAATTTCTAAGCATATTCTCTATGAAGAATCTGGGAGGAATTCAGGTTTATTGCCCTTTTTGACTTTGGATGTTTCTCGCGCTATGGCGTTACATACCTCTTTCTCTTCACGGAGTCGCATTGTAGGCCCGAAAAGCCTCTTTCGAGGCATACTTCAGCACATGCCATATGTAAGACAAGGCGCATTGAGAAAGTTTTGGACTGTAAATGTTGCCCAATAAAGGGCTATTCCTGTAGAACTCACTTTCTGTATTCGTCCCATAGTGCCTCTTGGAATCCACCTCAGTCAAGTTGAGGAAGAATGAGCTCTTGACAGATAACTCAATTTCTAAGCATATTCTCACCTGAATTAGCTGCTGTATCTCAGACTGTAACCTGCTATCAAGAAGCTGGGACGAATTCATGTTCATTGCCCTTTTTCACTTGGCATGTATCTCGAGTTATGTTGTTACGTACCACTTTCTCTTCAGGGAATCGCAGTGTAGGCCCGAACGACCTCTTCGAGACATACTTCAGCGCATGCAATATGTAAGACAAGGCGCATTGAGAAAGTTTTGGAGTGTAAGTATTGCCCAAATTAGGGCTTTTCCTGTAAAACCAACAGTCTCTACACCTCATAGCGTTTCTTGGAATCAACCTCGGTCAAGTGTGAGGAAGAATGAGCTCCTGCCAAAAAATTCAAATTTTCAGCGTATTCTCAGCTGAATTAGCTACTGTATCTCAGACTGTAGCTTGAGATCAGTAAGCGGGGAAGAATTCATGTTCATTGCCCTTTGTGACTTTGGATGTATCTTGTGTAATGGCATTATATCTCACTTTCTCTTCAGTGTGTTCCAGTGTAGGCACGAGAAGTCTCATGCGAGGCATACTTCAGGGCATGCAGTATGTAAAAGAACACACTTTGAGAAAGTTTTGGAGTGTAAGTGTTGCACAAATTAGGGCTTTTTCTGTAAATCTTGCTTTCTTTATTTGCCACATAGATCCTTCTTGAAATTCATCTCAGTCAAGTGGGAGGAAGACTGAGCTCTTGACAGAAAACTCTACCTCTGTGCATATTCTCAGCTGAATTAGCTGCTGTATCTCAGACTGTAGCATGCTATGAAGAAGCTGGGAGGAATTGATGTTCATTGCCCTTTTTGACTTTGGATGTATCTTGGGTTATGGCGTTACATCCCACATTATCTTCAGGGCGTTGCAGTGTAGGCCCCAAAAGTATCTTCCAAGGAATACTTCCACGCATGCAATATGTAAGAGAATGCGCATTGAGATAACTTTGGAGTGTAAGTGTTGCACAAAGAAGGACTTTTCCTGTAAAACTTACTTTCTGTATTCGCCCCATAGCGCCTCATGTAATCCACCTCATACAAATGTGTGAAATAATGAGCTCTTGCCAGGAAACACAATTTAACAGCATATTCTCAGCTGAATTAGCTGTTGTATCTTCGAATGTAGCATGCTATTAAGAATCTGGTAAGTATTCCTGTTCATTGCCCATTTTCACTTGAGATGTACCTCGTGTTATGGTGTTACATCACTTTCTCTTCAGGGGTGCAGTTAGGCCCGAAAAGCCTCTTCAGAGGCATACTTCAGGGCATGCAAAATGTAAGAGAAGGCGCATTGAGAAAGTTTTGGAGTGTAAATGTTGCCCAAAGAAGGACTTTTCCTGTAAAACTTACTTTCTGTATTCGCCCCATAGCGCCTCATGTAATCCACCTCATACAAATGTGTGAAATAATGAGCTCTTGCCAGGAAACACAATTTAACAGCATATTCTCAGCTGAATTAGCTGTTGTATCTTCGAATGTAGCATGCTATTAAGAATCTGGTAAGTATTCCTGTTCATTGCCCATTTTCACTTGAGATGTACCTCGTGTTATGGTGTTACGTACGACTTTCTCTTCAGGGCCTCGCAAGTTAGGCCCAAAAGGACTCTTCTGAGGCATACTTCAGGCCATGGAATATTTAAGAGAAGGCGCATTGAGAAAGTTTTGCAGTGTAAATGTTGCCCAAAGAAGGACTTTTCCTGTAAAACTTACTTTCTGTATTCGTCCCATAGCGCCTCTTGGAAACCACCTCAGTCAAATGTGAGGAAGAATGAGCTCTTGCCAGAAAACTTAACTGGATTTTCACCGTATTCTCAGCAGAATTAGCTATTGTATCTCAGACTGTGGCCTGATATCAGTAAGCTGGGAAGAATTCATGTTCATTGCCCTATGTGACTTGGGATGTAACTCGTGTTATGGTGTTACGTCCCACTTAATCTTCAAGGAGTCGCCATGTAGGCCTGAAAGACCTCTTCGAGACATACTTCAGCGCATGCAATATGTAAGAGGAGGCGGATTGAGAAAGTTTTGGACTGTAAATGTTGCCCAAAATAGAGCTTTTCCTGTAAAACCAACAGTCTCTACACCACTTAGCGACTGTTGGAATCCACCTCAGTCTAGTGTGAGGTAGAATGAGCTCCTGACAAAAAATTCAAATTTTTAGCATATTCTCAGCTGAATTAGCTGCTGTATCACAGACTGTAGCCTGTTATCAAGAGGCTGGGAAGAATTCATGTTCAATGCCCTTTTTCACTTGGCATGTATCTTGCGTAATGGCGTTACATCCCAGTTTCTCTTCAGTGAGTTGCAGTGTAGGCCCGAGAAGTCTCTTGGAAGGCATACTTCAGGATATGCAATATGTAAGACAAGGGGCACAGAGAAAGTTTCGGAGTTTAAATGTAGCCCAAAGAAGGGCTTTTCCTGCAAAATTTACTTTCTGTATTCACCTCATAGCACCTCTTGGAATCCACCTCAGTCAAGTGTGAGGAAGAATGTGCTTTTGCTAGAGAAATCAACATAGATTCTCAGTGTATTCTCAGCTGAATTAGCTGCTGTATCTCAGAATGTAGCCTGCTATAAAGAACCTGGGAAGAATTCATGTTCATTGCTGTTTTTGACTTGGGATGTATCTCGCGTAATGGCGTCACATTCCACTTTCTCTTCAGGGAGTCACAGTATAGGCCCGAAAAGCCTCTTCCGAGGCTTACATCTGAGCATGCAATATGTAAGAGAAGGCGAATTGAGAAAGTTTTGGTGTGTAAAGGTTGCCCAAAGAAGGGCTTCTGCAAAATTTACTTTTTGTATTTGACTCATGGAGCCTCTGTGAATCCACCTCAGTCAAATGTGAGGTAGAAGGAGCTCTTGACAGAAAACTCAACTTCTCAGCCTTTTCTCAGCTGAATTAGATGCTGTATGTTTGAATGTAGCCTGCTATCAAGAAGCTGGGAAAAATTCATGTTCATAGCCCTTTTTGACTTGGCTTGTATCTCGCAAAATGGCGTTACATCCCACTTTCTCTTCAGGGCGTCACAGTGTAGGCCCGAAAAGCCTCTTCCGAGACATACATCAGAGCATGCAATATGTAAGAGAAGGCGAATTGAGAAACGTTGGCATGTAAAGGTTACCCACAGAAGGGCTTTTCCTGCAAAACTTACTTTAACTATCGACCCATAGCGCCTCTGTGAATCCACCTCAGTCAAGTGTGAGGAAGAAGGAGCTCTTGCCAGAAAACTCAACTTCTCAGCCTTTTCTCAGCTGATTTAGATGCTCTATCTTTGAATGTAGCCTGCTATCAAGAAGCTGCGAAAAATCATGTTCACAGCCCTTTTTGACTTTGGATGTATCTCGCACAATGGCGTTACATCCCACTTTATCTTCAGGGCGTCGCAGTGTCAGACCGAAAAGCCTCTTCCGAGGCATACTTCAGGCCATGGAATATGTATGACATTGCGCATTGATAAAGTTTTGGAGTGGAAATGTTGCCCAAAAAAGGGCTTTTACTGTAAAACTTACTTTCTGTATTCGACTCATAGAGCCTTTTCGGAATTGACCTCAGTCAAGTGTGAGGAAGACTGAGATCTGCCAGAAAACGCAACTTAATTTTTCAGCGTATTCTCAGCTGAATTAGCTGTTGTATCTCCGACTATAACCTGCTATCAAGAAGCTAGGTAGAATATTTGTTTATTGCCCTTTTTGATTTGGGATGTATCTCGCTTAATGGCGTTACATCCCAATTTCTCTTCAGGGAGTTGCATTGTAGGCCCTAAAATCCTCTTTCGATTCAGACTTCAGGGCATGCAATATGTAAGACAACATTCATTGAGACAGTTTTGGAGTGTAAATGTTGCCCAAAAAAGCGCTTTTCCTGTAAACCTTACTTAATATATTCACCCCATAGCGCGTCTTGGAATCCAACTCAGTCAATTGTGAGGAAGAATTAGCTCTTGCCAGAAAACTCAACTAGTTTTTCAGCATATTCTCAGCTGAATTAGGTACTGTATCTCAGACTGTAGCCTGCTATCAAGAAGCTGGTACGTATTCATGTTCATTGCCCTCTTTGACTTGGGATGTATCTCGTGTTATGGTGTTACGTACCACTGTCTCTTCAAGGAGTCGCAAGGTAGGCCCGAAGAGCCTCTTCCGAGGTATACTTCAGAGCATCAATAAGTAAGACAAGGCGCATTGAGAAAGTTTTGGAGTGTAAATGTAGCCCAAATAAGGGCTTTTCCTGTAAAACTTAATTTCTGTATTCGGCTCATAGAGCATTCTCTGAATCCACCTCAGTCAAGTGTGAGGAAGAATGAGCTCTTGCCAGAAAACTCAACTTCTCAGCATATTCTCAGCTGAATTAACTGCTCTATCTCAGACTGTAGCCTGCTATCAAGAAGCTGGGAAGAATTCATGTTCATTGCTCTTTTTGACTTTGTATGTATCTCGGGTAATGGCGTTATGTCCCATTTTCTCTTCAGGTCTTCGCTGTGTAGGCCTGAAAAGCCTCTTCCGAGGCATACTTTAGGGCATTCAATAGGTAATACAAGCTCATTTAGAAAGTTTTGTAGTGTAAATGTAGCCCAAAGATGGCCTTTCCTCTAAAACTTACTTTCTGTATTCGCCTTATAGTGCCTTCTCTGAATCCACTTCAGTCAAGTGTGAGGAAGAATGAGCTCTTGCCAGAAAACTCAACTTCTCAGCATATTCTCAGCTGAATTAACTGCTCTATCTCAGACTGTAGCCTGCTATCAAGAAGCTGGGAAGAATTCATGTTCATTGCTCTTTTTGACTTTGTATGTATCTCGGGTAATGGCGTTATGTCCCATTTTCTCTTCAGGTCTTCGCTGTGTAGGCCTGAAAAGCCTCTTCCGAGGCATACTTTAGGGCATTCAATAGGTAAGAGAAGGCGCATTTAGAAAGTTTTGAAGTGTAAATGTTGCCCAAAGAAGAGCTTTTCCTGTAAAACGAACATTGGGTATTCACCCCATAGCGCCTCTTGGAATCCACCTCAGTCAAGTGTGAGGAAGAATGAGCTCCTCCCAGAACACTCAACTTTTCAACGTATTTTCAGCTGCATTATCTGATCTATCTCAGAATGTAGCCTGTTATCAAGAAGCTGGAAAAAATTCATGTTCATTGCCCTTTTTGACTTCGGATAGATCTCGTATTTTGGCGTTAAGTACCAATTTCTCCTCAGGGCTTCGTAGTGTAGGCCTGAAAAGTCTCTTCAGAGGCATGGCTCAGGGCATGTAATAAGTAAGATAAGTCTCATTGAGAAAGGTTTGGAGTGTAAATGTTTCCCAAAGAAGGGCTTTTACCGTAAACTTACTTTCTCTAATCGCCTCATAGAAACTTTTCGGATTCCACCTCAGTCAATTGTGAGGAAGAATGAGCTCTTGCCAGAAAACTCAACTTAGCTTTTCAGCGTAATCTCAGCCCAATTAGATGCTGTAACTCAAACTTTAGCCTGCTATCAAGAAACTGGGAAGAATTCTTGTTCATTGCCATTTTTGACTATTGACGTGTCTCGTGTAATGGCGTTACATCCGAATTTCTATTCAGGGCATCTCGCTGTAGGCCCGAAAAACGTCCTCCAAGCCACACTTCGGGGCACGCAATACCTAAGAGAAGGCACCTTGACAAATTTTGGAATGTAAATATTGCCCAAAGATGGGCTTTTTCTGTAAAACTTACTTTCTGTATTCGACCCATAGAGATCTCTTGGAATTCACCTCTGCCAATTGAAAGGAAGAATGAGGTCTTGCTAGAAAACTCATCTAGCTTTTCAGCAGATTTTCAGTTGAATCAGTTGCTGTATCTCAGACTGGAGCCTGCAATCAAGAAGCTGGTAAGTATTCATGTTCATTGCCCTTTTGACTATTGACGTGTCTCGTGTAATGGCGTTACATCCGAATTTCTATTCAGGGCATCTCGCTGTAGGCCCGAAAAACGTCCTCCAAGCCACACTTCGGGCACGCAATACCTAAGAGAAGGCACCTTGACAAATTTTGGAATGTAAATGTTGCCCAAAGATGGGCTTTTTCTGTAAAACTTACTTTCTGTATTCGACCCATAGAGATCTCTTGGAATTCACCTCTGCCAATTGAAAGGAAGAATGAGGTCTTGCTAGAAAACTCATCTAGCTTTTCAGCAGATTTTCAGTTGAATCAGTTGCTGTATCTCAGACTGGAGCCTGCAATCAAGAAGCTGGTAAGTATTCATGTTCATTGCCCTTTTTCATTTCGGATGTATCTCAGGTTATGGTGTTACATACCAATTTCTCTTCAGGGAGTCGCAGTGTAGGCCCAAAAATCTTCTTCCAAGGCATATTTCAGAGTACGCAATATCTAAGAGAAGGTGATTGAGAAAGCTTTGGAGTGTAAATGTTGCCCAAAGACGTGTTTTTTCTTGTAAAATTAACATTCTGTATTCACCACATAGGGCCTCTTGAAATCCACCTCATTCACGTGTGAGGAAGAATGAACTCTTGCCAAAAATTTCAACTTTGCAGCATATTCTCAGCTAAATTTGCTGCTGTATCTCAGACTGTAGCCTCCTATCAAGAAGTTGGGAAGAATTCATGTTCATTGCCCTTTTCCACTTTCAATGTATCTCGCATAATGGCGTTACATCCCAATTTCTATTCAGGGCGCCGCAGAGTAGGCCCAAAAAGCCTCTTCCGAGGCATACTTCAGGGCACGCAATATGTAAGGGAAGACGCATTGAGAAACTTTTGGAGTGTAAATGTTGCCAAAGAAGGGTTTTTCCAGTAAAACTTACTTTCTGTATTCGACCCATATAGCTATCTCGGAATCCACCTCAGTCAAATGAGAGGAATAAAGAACTCTTGACAGAAAACTCAATTACGTTTTCAGCGTAATCTCAGCTGAATTAACTGCTGTATCTCAGACTGTAGCCTGCTATCAGTAAACTGGGAAGAATTCATGTTCATTGCCCTTTTCCACTTTCAATGTATCTCGCATAATGGCGTTACATCCCAATTTCTATTCAGGGCGCCGCAGAGTAGGCCCAAAAAGCCTCTTCCGAGGCATACTTCAGGGCACGCAATATGTAAGGGAAGACGCATTGAGAAACTTTTGGAGTGTAAATGTTGCCAAAGAAGGGTTTTTCCAGTAAAACTTACTTTCTGTATTCGACCCATATAGCTATCTCGGAATCCACCTCAGTCAAATGATAGGAATAAAGAACTCTTGACAGAAAACTCAATTACGTTTTCAGCGTAATCTCAGCTGAATTAACTGCTGTATCTCAGACTGTAGCCTGCTGTCAATAAACTGGGAAGAATTCATGTTCATTGCCTTTTTTGAATTTGAATATATCTCGCTTAATGGCGTTACATCCCACGTTCTCTTCAGGGAGTCGCAGTGTAGGGCCGAAAATCATGTTCCGAGGCATACTTCAGGGCATGCAATATGTAAGACATGGCGCATGGAGAAAATTTTGGAGTGTAAATGTTGCCCAAAGAAGGGTCTTTCCTGTAAAAGTTACTTTCTGTATTCGCCTCATAGTGCCTCTTGGAATCCAACTCAGTCAAGTGTGATGAAGAATGACCTCTTGCCAGAAAACTCAAATTTCTCAGCGTATTCTCAGCTGAATAAGCTGCTGTATCTCAGACTGTAGCCTGCTATCAAAAAACTGGGAAGAATTCATTTTCATTGCCCCTGTGACTTTGGGTATATCTCGCGTAATGGTGTTACATCCCTCTTTCTCTTCATGGAGTCGCAGTGTAGGCCCGAAAAGCCTCTCCCGAGGAATAATTCAGGGCATGGAATATGTAAGACAAGGTGCATTGATATACTTCTGGAGTGTAGATGTTACCCTAAGTACGGCCATTCCTGTAAAACTTATTTTCTGTATTCGCCCCATAGAGCCTCTTGGAAACGACCACAGTCAAGTGTGAGGAAGAATGAGCTCTTGTCAGAAAAATTAACTTCTCAGCGTATTCTCAGCTGAATTAGCTGGTCTATCTCAGATTGTTTTTTTTTGTTTTTTTTTTCTATCTCAGATTGTAACCTGCTATCAAGAAGCTGGAAATAATTCATGTTCATTGCCCTTTTTGACTTTGGATCTATCTCATATTTTTCCATTAAGTACCATTTTCTCTTCAGGGAGTCATAGTGTACGCCCGAAAAATCTCTTCCGATGCATGCTTCAGGGCATGCAATTTGTTAGATAAGGCGCTTTGAAAAAGTTTTGGAGTGTAAATGTTTCCAAAAGAAGAAATTTTCCCGTAAAACTTACTTTCTGTTTTCGCCACAAGAAACTTTCTCGGATTCCACCTGAGTAAATTGTGAGGAAGAATGAGCTCTTGCAAGAAAACTAAACTTAGCGTTTCAGCGTATTCTCAGCTGAATTAGCTGCTGTAACACACTGTAGCCTGCTATCAAGAAGCTGGAAATAATTCATGTTCATTGCCCTTTTTGACTTTGGATCTATCTCATATTTTTCCATTAAGTACCATTTTCTCTTCAGGGAGTCATAGTGTACGCCCGAAAAATCTCTTCCGATGCATGCTTCAGGGCATGCAATTTGTTAGATAAGGCGCTTTGAAAAAGTTTTGGAGTGTAAATGTTTCCAAAAGAAGAAATTTTCCCGTAAAACTTACTTTCTGTTTTCGCCACAAGGAACTTTCTCGGATTCCACCTGAGTAAATTGTGAGGAAGAATGAGCTCTTGCAAGAAAACTAAACTTAGCGTTTCAGCGTATTCTCAGCTGAATTAGCTGCTGTAACACACTGTAGCCTGCTATCAAGAAGCTGGGAAGAATTCATATTCATTGCGCTTTGTGACTTTGGATGTATCTCACATAATGACGTTACATCCCACTTTCTCTTCAGGGAGTCGCAGTGTAGTCCTGAAAAGCCTCTTCCGAGGCATACTTCAGGGCAGGTAATATGTAAGACAAGGCACATTGAGAAAGTTTTAGAGTGTAAATGCTGTCCAAAGAATGGCTTTTCCGTAAAACTTACTTTCAGCATTCACCCCATAGCGCCTCTTGGAATCTACCTTAGTCAAGTGTGAGGAAGAATGAGCTCCTACCAGAAACCTCGACTTCTCAGCGTATTCTCAGCTGAATTAGCTGCTGTATCTCAGACTGTAGCCTGCTATCAAGAAGCTGGGAAGAATTCATGTTCATTGCCCTTTTTGACTTGGGATGTATCTCGTGTTATGGTGTTACGTACCACTTTCTCTTCAGGGAGTCGCAGTGCAGGCCTGAAAAGCCACTTCCGAGGCATACTTCATGGCATCCAATGTGTAACACAAGGCACATTGAGAAAGTTTTGGAGTGTAAATATTTCCTAAAGAAGGGCTTTTCCTGTAAAGCTAACATTCTGTGTTTCCCCCAGAGCGCTGCTTGGAATTCACCTCATTCAAGTGTGAGGAAGAATGAGCTCTTGCCAGAAAACTCAACTAGTTTTTCAGCGTATTTTCAGCTGAATTACTTGCTGTATCTCAGACTGTAGCCTGCTACCAAGAGTTGGTAAGTATTCATGTTCATTGCCCTTTTTGACTTGGGATATATCTCATGGAATGGCGTTACGTACCACTTTCTCTTCAGTGAGTCGCAGTGTAGGCCCGAACAGCTTCTTCCGAGGCATACTTCAGGGCATGCACTACGTAAGAGAATGCACATTGAAAAACTTTTGGAGTCTAAATGTTGCCACAAGAAGGGCTTTTCCTGTAAAAATTAATTTCTGAGTTCGCGTCATAGAGCCCACTTGGAATACACCTCTGCCAATTGTGAGGAAGAATGAGCTCTTTCCAGAAAAGTCAACAAGATTTTCAGCGTATTCTCAGCTGAATTAGTTGCTGTAGGTCAGATTGCAGCCTGCTATCAAGAAGTTGGTAAGTATTCATGTTGATTGCCCTTTTTGACTTGGGATATATCTCATGGAATGGCGTTACGTACCACTTTCTCTTCAGTGAGTCGCAGTGTAGGCCCGAAAGGCTTCTTCCGAGGCATACTTCAGGGCATGCACTAAGTAAGAGAATGTGCATTGAGAAAGTTTTGGAGTCTAAATTTTGCCAAAATAGGGCTTTTCCTATAAAAATTAATTTCTGAATTCTCGCCATAGAGCCCTCTTGGAATACACCTCTGCCAATTGTGATGAAGAATGAGCTCTTTCCAGAAAACTCAACTAGATTTTCAGCGTATTCTCTGCTGAATTAGTTGCTGTATGTCATAATGTAGCCTGCTCTCAAGAAGTTGGTAAGTATTCATGTTGATTGCCCTTTTGACTTGGGATGGATCTCGTGCTTTGGTGTTATGTACCACTTTCTCTTCAGGGAGTCGCAAGGTAGGCCTGAAAAGTCTCTTCGGATGCATACTTCAGGTCATGGAATATGTAAGACAAGGCACATTGAGAAACTTTTAAAGTGTAAATGTTGCCCAAAGAAGCGCTTTTCCAGTAAAACCTACATTCCGTATTCGCCCCATAGCCTCTCTTGGAATCAACCTCCATCAAGTTTGAGTAAGAATGAGCTCTTGCCAGAAACATCAACTTGTCAGCATATTCTCAGAGGAACTAGCTGCTGTAACTCAGACTGTAGCCTGCTATCAAGAATCTGGGAAGAATTCGTGTTCATTGCCCTTTGTGACTTTGGATGAATCTCGCGTAATGGTGTTGCATCCCATTGTCTCTTCAGGGAGTCGTAAGATAGGCCAGAAAAGCCTCTTCTGAGGCAAAGTTCAGGCCATACAATATGTAAGAGAAGGCACATTTAGAAAGTTTTGGAGTGTAAGTGTTGCCCAAAGAAGGGCTTTTCCTGTAAAACTTACTTTCTGTATTCATTGCATAGTTCCTCTTGGAAACCACCACAATCAAGTGTGAGGAAAAATGAGCTCTTGCCAGAAAAGTCAACTTCTCAGCTATTCTCAGCTGCATTAGCTGCTGTATCTCAGAATGTAGCCTGCTATCAAGAAGCTCAGAATAATTTATGCTCATTGCCTTTTTTGACTTTGGAAGTATCTCGCGTAATGGCGTTACATCCCATATTCTCCTCAGGTAGTCACACTGTAGGCCCGAAAAGCCTCTTCCGAGGCTTACTTCAGGGCATGCAATATGTAAGACAAGGCGCATTGAGAAAGTTTTAGAGTGTATATGTTTCCTAAATAAGGGATTTTCCTTAAAAATTACTTTCTGTATTCGTCCCTTTGCGCCTCTTGAAATCCACAACAGAAAAGTGTGACGAAATATGAGCTCTTGCCAGAAAACTCAACTAGATTTTCAGCGTACTCTAAACGGAATTAGCTGCTGTATCTCAGACTGTAGGCTGCTATCAAGAAGCTGGGAGGAATCCTCACCATTGCCCTTTTTGGCTGTGGATGTATCTCGCGTTATGGCATTACATACCACATTCTCCTCAGGTAGTCACACTGTAGGCCCGAAAAGCCTCTTCCGAGGCTTACTTCAGGGCATGCAATATGTAAGACAAGGCGCATTGAGAAAGTTTTAGAGTGTATATGTTTCCTAAATAAGGGATTTTCCTTAAAAATTACTTTCTGTATTCGTCCCTTTGCGCCTCTTGAAATCCACAACAGAAAAGTGTGACGAAATATGAGCTCTTGCCAGAAAACTCAACTAGATTTTCAGCGTACTCTAAACGGAATTAGCTGCTGTATCTCAGACTGTAGTCTGCTATCAAGAAGCTGGGAACAATTCATGTTCATTGCCCTTTGTGACTTTGTATGTATCTTGCATAATGGCGTTGCATCCCACTTTCTCTTCAGGGAATCACAGTGTAGGCCCGAAAAGCCTCTTCAAGGCATACTTCAGGGTATACATATGTAAGAGATGGCTAATTGAGAAAGTTTTGGATTGTAAATGTAGCGCAAAGAAGGGTTTTCCTATAAAATTTACTTTCTGTATTCATCCAATAGCGCCTCTTGGACTCAACCTCTGTCACGTGTGAGGAAGAATGAGCTCTTGCCTGAAAACTCAACTTCTCAGCATATTCTTAGCTAAATTAGCTGCTCTATCTCAGACTGTAGCCTGCTATCAAGAAACTGGGAAGAATTCATTTTCATCGCCCTTTTTGTTTTGGGATGTATCTCGTGTTATGGCGTAAGGTACCGCTTTCTCTTCAGGGTGTCGCAGTGCAGGCCGAAAAAACGTATTCCAAGGCATACTTCAGTGCATGCAATATGTAAGACAAGGCTCATTTAGAAAGTTCTGGAGTGTAAGTGTAGCCCAAAGAAGGGCTTTTCCTGCAAAATTTACTTTCTGTATTCGCCCCAGAGGGCCTTTAGGAATCCACCTCTGTCAAGTGTGAGGAAGAATGAGCTCTTGTCAGAATATTCAGCTTTTCAGCGTATTCTCAGCTGAATTATCTGCTGTATCTCAGACTGTAGCCGGCTATCAAGAAGCTGGGAATAATTCATGTTCGTTGCCCTTTTTGACTTTGGATGTATCTCGCGTAATGGCGTTACATACCACTGTCTCTTCAGGAAGTCGCAGTGTAGGCAGAAAAGCCTCTTCCAAGGCATAATTCAGAGCATGCAATATGTAAGTCAAGTCGCATTGAGAGAGTTTTCGAGTGTAAATGTAGCGCAAAGAAGTGCTTTTCCTACAAAACTTACTTTCTGTATTCGCCCCAGAGCGCCTCTTTTAAACCACCTCAGTCAAGTGTGAGGAAGCATGAGCTCTTGCCAGAAAACTCAACTCCTCAGCATATTCTCAGCTGAATTATCTGCTGTATCTCAGACTGTAGCCGGCTATCAAGAAGCTGGGAATAATTCATGTTCGTTGCCCTTTTTGACTTTGGATGTATCTCGCGTAATGGCGTTACATACCACTGTCTCTTCAGGAAGTCGCAGTGTAGGCAGAAAAGCCTCTTACGAGGCATACTTTAGAGCATGCAATATGTAACAGAAGGCGCATTGAGAAAGTTTTGGAGTGTAAATGTTGCCGAAAGTACGGCTTTTCCTGCAAAATTTATTTTTGGTAATCGCCCCATATCGCCTCTTGGAATCCACCTCAGTCAAGTGTGAAAAAGAAGTAGCTCTTGCCAGAAAACTCAACTTTTCAGCTTATTCTCAGCTGAATTATCTGCTGTATCTCAGACTGTAGCCTGCTATCAAGAAGCTGGGAAGAATTCATGTTCATTGCCCTTTTTGACTTGGGATGTATCTCGTGTTATGGCGTTAGGTACCACTTTCTCTTCAGGGAGTCGCAGTGTAGGCCCGAAAAGCATTTTCCGACGCATACGCTGTAAAGCTTAGTTGAGTTTTCTGCCAAGAGCTCATTCTTGCTTACAGATGGCTGACGTGGAGTGCAGGATGTCTCTGTAGGGCCAATAGAGAAAGTGAGTTTTACAGGAAAAAGCCTTTCTTTGGGCAACATTTACCCTTGAAAACCTTCTCAATGTGCCTTGTCTTATATGTTCCATTCCGTGAAGAATGCCTCAGAAAGAGTCTTTTCTGGCCTACACTGCGACTCCCTGAAGAGAAGGTGGTATATATCTCCAACACGCGAGATACATCCAAAGTCAAAAAGGGGAATGAGCATGAATTCATCCCTGCTTCTTGATAGCAGGCTACAGTCTGAGATACAGCAGCTAATTCAGGTGAGCATACGCTGAGAAGCTTAGTTGAGTGTTCTGGTAAGAGCTCATTCTTGCTTACACATGGCTTCAGTGGAATCCAAGAAGGCTCAATCGGGCAAATATAGAAAGTCAGTTTTACCAGAAACACCCTATTTTTTGTTCAACATACACTCCAAAACTGTCTCAAAGTGCCTTGTCTTACAAATTCCTAGCCCTGATGAATGCCATGGCAGAGGCTTTTCGGGCTGCACTGCGACTGCCTGAAGAGAAAGTGGTAAATATCTCCACCACGCGAAATACATCCAAAGTAAAAAAGGGCAATGGGCATGAATTCATCCCTGCTTCTTGACAGCAGGCTACGGTCTGAGATAAAGCAGCTAATTGAGGGGAGCATACGCTGAAAGGCTTAGTTGACTTTTCTGGCAAGATCTCATTCTTCCTTACACATGACTGCGGTGGAATCCAAGAGGGCTCTATCGGGCAAATATAGAAAGTCAGTTTTACCAGAAACACCCTATTTTTTGTTCAACATACACTCCAAAACTGTCTCAAAGTGCCTTGTCTTACAAATTCCTAGCCCTGATGAATGCCATGGCAGAGGCTTTTCGGGGCTGCACTGCGACTGCCTGAAGAGAAAGTGGTAAATATCTCCACCACGCGAAATACACCCAAAGTAAAAAAGGGCAATGGGCATGAATTCATCCCTGCTTCTTGACAGCAGGCTACGGTCTGAGATAAAGCAGCTAATTGAGGGGAGCATACGCTGAAAGGCTTAGTTGACTTTTCTGGCAAGATCTCATTCTTCCTTACACATGACTGCGGTGGAATCCAAGAGGGCTCTATGGGGCGAATATAGAAAGTAAGGTTTACAAGAAACACCCTTCCTTGGGCAACATTTACACTCCAAAACTGTCTCAACGTGCCTTGTCTTACGTATTCTATGATGTGAGGAATGCCTCAGAAGAGGCTTTTCGGGCCTACACTGTGACTCTCTGAATAGAAAACGCTATATATCTCCACCACGCGAAATACTTCCAAAGTCAAAAAGGGCAATGATCATGAACTCTTCCAAGCTTCTTGAGAGCAGGTTAGTGTCTGAGATACAGCAGCTAATTCATGTGGACATACGATGAAAAGCTTAGTTGAGTGTTCTGGCAAGATGTCACACTTGTTTACACATGATTGAGGTGGAGTGCAGGATGTCTCTGTAGGGCCAATAGAGAAAGTGAGTTTTACAGGAAAAGTCTTTATTTGGGCAACATTTACACTTCAAAACCTTCTCAATGTGCCTTGTCTTACGTGTCCCATGCCCTGAGTAATGGCTCGGCAGAGGCTTTTCGGGCCTACAATGTGACTCTCTGAAGAGAAAGTGGTAAATATCTCCACCACGCGAAATACATCCAAAGTCAAAAAGGGCAATGATCATGAACTCTTCCCAGCTTCTTGTGAGCAGGCTACAGTCTGAGATACAGCAGCTAATTCGGAGGAGCATATGCTGAAAAGCTTAGTTGTGTTTTCTGGCAAGAACACATTCTTGCTTGCACATGCCTGAGGTGGAATCCAACGGGGCTCTATGGGATGAGTACAGAAAGTAAGGCTTACAGGAAACACCCTTCTTTGGGCAACATTTACACTCCAAATCCCTCTAAGTGTTTATTGTCGTACATATTCCATCCCGTGAGCAATAACTCAGAAGAGGCTTATAAGGCCTTCAGTGCCACTCCCTGAAGAGAAAGTGGTATATATCTCCACAACGCCAAATAAAACCAAAGTCAAAAAGGCCATGAGCATGAATTCATCCCTGCTTCTTGATAGCATGCTACAGTCAGAGACACAGGAGCTAATTCAGATGAGCATACCCTGAAAAGCTTAGTTGAGTGTTCTGGCAAGACCTCTTTCTTGCTTACACATGGTTGAGGTGGAGTGCCAAAGGGCTCTATGGGATGAGTACAGAAAGTAAGGCTTACAGGAAACACCCTTCTTTGGGCAACATTTACACTCCAAATCCCTCTAAGTGTTTATTGTCGTACATATTCCATCCCGTGAGCAATAACTCAGAAGAGGCTTATAAGGCCTTCAGTGCCACTCCCTGAAGAGAAAGTGGTATATATCTCCACAACGCCAAATAAAACCAAAGTCAAAAAGGCCATGAGCATGAATTCATCCCTGCTTCTTGATAGCATGCTACAGTCAGAGACACAGGAGCTAATTCAGATGAGCATACCCTGAAAAGCTTAGTTGAGTGTTCTGGCAAGACCTCTTTCTTGCTTACACATGGTTGAGGTGGAGTGCAGGATGACTCTATGGGGCGAATACAAAGTCAGTTTTACAAGAAAACCCCTTCTTTGGGTAACATTTACACTCCAAATCGTTCTTAGTGTGCCTTGCCTTATGTATTCCATGCCATGAGAACAGACTCAGAAGAGTCTTTACAGGCCTTCAGTGCGACTCTTTGAAGAGAAATTGGCATATATCTCCACCACGAGACATACATCCAAAGCAAAAAAGGGCCATGATCATGAATTCTTCCCAGCTTCTTGTGAGCAGGCTACAGTCTGAGATACAGCAGCTAGTTCAGGTGAGCAGATGCTGAATAGCTTAGTTGAGTTATCTGGCAAGAGCTCATTCTTGCTTACACATGTCTGAGGTGGAATCCAAGAGGGCTCTATGGTGCGAATACAGAATGTAAGGTTTACAGGAAACACCCTTCTTTGGACAACACTTAAACTTCAAAACTTTCTGAATGTTTATTGTTGTACATACTCCATGCCATGAGGAATGCTTCAGAAGAGCACTATGACTCTCTTAAGAGAATGTGCTATATATCTCCACCACGCGAAATACATCCAAATTCAAAAGGGCAATGATCATGAACTCTTCCCAGCTTCTTGTGAGAAGGCTACAGTCTGAGACACAGCAGCTAATTCAGGTGAGCACACGCTGAGAAGCTTAGTTGAGTGTTCTGGTAAGAACTGATTCTTGCTTACACATGGCAGAGGTGGAATCCAGGAGGGCTCTATGGTGCGAATACAGAAAGTAATGTTTATAAGAAACACCCTTCTCTGGGCAACATTTACACTCCAAAACTGTCTGAATGTTTATTGTTGTACATACTCCATGCCATGAGGAATGCTTCAGAAGAGCACTATGACTCTCTTAAGAGAATGTGCTATATATCTCCACCACGCGAAATACATCCAAATTCAAAAGGGCAATGATCATGAACTCTTCCCAGCTTCTTGTGAGAAGGCTACAGTCTGAGACACAGCAGCTAATTCAGGTGAGCACACGCTGAGAAGCTTAGTTGAGTGTTCTGGTAAGAACTGATTCTTGCTTACACATGGCAGAGGTGGAATCCAGGAGGGCTCTATGGTGCGAATACAGAAAGTAATGTTTATAAGAAACACCCTTCTCTGGGCAACATTTACACTCCAAAACTGTCTCAATGTGCCTTGTCTTACATATTCCATGACGTGAGCACGAATGCCTCTGAAGAGACTTTTCGGGCCTACACTGCGACTCCCTGAAGAGAAAGTGGTGTGTAACACCATAACGTGAGATACATCCAAAGCAAAAAAGGGCTATGTTCATGAATTCTTCCAACTTCTTGATAGAAGGCTACAGTCTGAGATACAGCAGCTAGTTCAGGTGAGCAGACGCTGAATAGCTTAGCTGAGTTATCTGACAAGAGCTCATTCTTGCTTACACATGGCAGAGGTGGAATCCAAGAGGGCTCTATGGTGCAAACACAGAAAGTAAGGTTTACAGCAATCACCCTTCTTTGGGCAACATTTACACTCCAAAACTTCCTCAACGTGCCTTGTCTTACATATTTCAAGCTCCGAAGAATGCCTCGGCAGAGGATTTTCGGGGTTACACTGCGACTCTCTGAAGAGAAAGTGGTATATATCTCCACCACGCCAAATACATCCAAAGTCAAAAAGGGCATGGAGCATGAATTCATCCCTGCTTTTGATAGCAGGCTACAGTCTGAGATACAGCAGCTAATTCAATATGCATAAGCTGAAAAGCTTAGTTGAGTGTTCTGGCAAGAGCTCATTCTTACTTACACATGTTTGAGCTGGAGTGCAGGATGTCTCTGTAGGGCCAATAGGGAAAGTGCGTTTTATAGGAAAAGTCTTTCATTGGACAACATTTACCCTTCAAAACCTTCTCAATGTGCCTTGTCTTAAGTGATCCCTGCCCTGAGGAAAGCCTTGGAAGAGGCTTTTCGGGCTTATACTGTGACTCCCTGAAGAGAAAGTGGTATGTAACAACATAACAGGAGATACATAAAAGGACATAAAAAGGCCATGATCATGAATCCTTCCCAGCTTCTTGAGAGCAGGCTAGATTCTGAGATACAGCAGCTACTTCAGGGGAGCATACGCTGAAAAGCTTAGTTGAGTTTTCTGGGAAGAGCTCATTCTTGCTTACACATGACTGCAGTGGAATCCATGAGGGCTCTATGGGAAAAATACAGAAAGCAAGCTTTAGAGGAAACACCATTCTTTGTGCAACATTTACACTCCAAAGCTGTCTCAAACTGCCTTGTCTTACATGTTCCAAGCCCTGAAGAAAGCCTCAGCAGAGGCTTTTCGGGCCTACATTGTGACTCCCTGAAGAGATAGTGGTATATAAAAACATAACAGGAGATACATAAAAGGACATAAAAAGGCCATGATCATGAATCCTTCCCAGCTTCTTGAGAGCAGGCTAGATTCTGAGATACAGCAGCTACTTCAGGGGAGCATACGCTGAAAAGCTTAGTTGAGTTTTCTGGGAAGAGCTCATTCTTGCTTACACATGACTGCAGTGGAATCCATGAGGGCTCTATGGGAAAAATACAGAAAGCAAGCTTTAGAGGAAACACCATTCTTTGTGCAACATTTACACTCCAAAGCTGTCTCAAACTGCCTTGTCTTACATGTTCCAAGCCCTGAAGAATGCCTCAGCAGAGGCTTTTCGGGCCTACATTGTGACTCCCTGAAGAGATAGTGGTATATATCTCTACCACGCGAAATACATCTAAAGTAAAAAAGGGCAATGGGCATGAATTCATCCCAGATTCTTGGAAGCAGGCTACACTCTGAGATCCAGCAGCTAATTCATGGGAGGATATGCTGAAAAGCTTAGTTGAGTGTTCTGGCAAGATCTCATTCTTGCTTACACATGCCTGCGGTGGAATCCAAGAGGGCTCTATGAGGCGAATATACAAAGTAAGGCTTACAGGAAACACGTTCATTGGGCAACATTTACACTCCAAAACTGTCTCAACGTGCCTTATCTTACGTATCCCATGGCATGAGGAATGCCTCAGAAGAGGCTTTTCAGGCCTACACTCTGACTCTCTGAATAGAAAGCGCTATATATCTCCACCACGGGAAATACATCCAAAGTCAAAAAGGGCAATGATCTTGAACTCTCCAATCTTCTTGAGAGCAAGCTACTGTCTGAGATACAGCAGCTAATTCAGGTGAACATACGCTGAAAGCTTATTTGAGACTTTTGGGAAAAGCTCATTCTTCATCACACATGATTGAGGTGGATTCCAAGAGCACTATATAAGGCGAATACAGAAAGTAAGTTTTACAGGAAAAGCCCTTCTTTGGGCAAAATTTACACTCCAAACCTTTCTCAATGTGCCTTGTCTTATATATTCCATGCCCTGAAGTATGCCTCGGAAGAGGCTTTTCTGGCCTACACTTCGACTCCCTGAAGAGAAAGAAGTTTGAAAAGCAATATCATGAGATACATCCCAAGTCAAAAAGGGCAATGAACATGAATTCTTCCCAGTTTCTTAATAGCAAGCGACAGTCTGAGATACAGCAGCTAATTCAGCTGAGAATATGCTGAAAGTCTAAGTTGAGTTTTCTTGGAAGAGCTCGTCGTTCCTCACACATGACTGAGGTGGATTCCAAGAGCGCTCTATGAGGAGAATACAGAAAGTAAGTTTTACAGGAAAAGCCCTTCTTTGGGCAACATTTACACTCCAAACCTTTCTCAATGTGCCTTGTCTTATATATTCCATGCCCTGAAGTATGCCTCGGAAGAGGCTTTTCGGACCTACAGGGTGACTCCCTGAAGAGAAAGCGGTATGAAATGCAATATCATGGGATACATCCCAAGTCAAAACGGGCAATGAACATGAATTCTACCCAGTTTCTTAATAGCAAGCGACAGTCTGAGATACAGCAGCTAATTCAGCTGAGAATACGCTGAAAAGCTAAGTTGAGTTTTCTGGCAAGAGCTTATCCTTCCGCACACATGACTGAGGTGGATTCCAAGAGCGCTCTATGAGGAGAATACAGAAAGTAAGTTTTACAGGAAAAGACCTTCTTTGGGCAAAATTTACACTCCAAAACTTTCTCAATTCGCTTGCCTTACATACTCTATGCCTTGAAGTATGTCTCGGAAGAGGCTTTTCAGGCCTACACTGCGACTTCTTGAAGAGAAATAGGTATGTAACGCCATAACGCGAGATACATCACAAGTCAAAAAAGGCAATGAACATGAAATCTCACCACCTTCCTGATAGAAGGGTACAGTCTCAGATACAGCAGTTAATTCATGTGACTATATGCTGAAAGCTTAGTTGAGTTTTCTGGGAAAGGCTGATTCTTCCTCACACATGACTAAGGTTGATTCCAAGAGGGCTCTATGAGGCGAATACAGAAAGTAAGTTTTACAGGAAAAGCCCTTCTTGGGAAACATTTACACTCCAAACCTTTCTAAATGCGCCTTGTCTTACATATTCCATGGCCTGAAGTATGCCACGGAAGAGGCTTTTCGGGCCTACACTGTGACACCATTAAGAGAAAGGGGTATGAACGCAATAAAAAGAGATACATCCCAAGATAAAAAGGGCAATGAACATGAAATATCACCGCCTTCCTGATAGAAGGGTACAGTATCAGATACAGAAGCTAATTCATGTGAGCATAGGCTGAAAAGCTTAGTTCAGTTTTCTGGGAATAGCGCATTCTTCCTCACACTTGACAGATTTGGATACAAAAAACGTTCTATGAGGCGAATACAGAAAGTCAGTTTTACAGGAAAAGACCTTCTTTCGACAACATTTACACTCCAAACATTTCTCAGTGCTCCTTGTCTTACATATTCCATGCCCTGAAGTAAGTCTAAGAAAGGCTTTTCAGGCTTACACTGTGAAACCCTGAAGAAAATGTGTATGAAACGCAATAATAGGAGATACATCCCAAGTCAAAAAAGGAAATGAACATGAAATCTCACCACCTTCCTGATAGAAGGGTACAGTATCAGATACAGAAGCTAATTCATGTGAGCATAGGCTGAAAAGCTTAGTTCAGTTTTCTGGGAATAGCGCATTCTTCCTCACACTTGACAGATTTGGATACAAAAAACGTTCTATGAGGCAAATACAGAAAGTCAGTTTTACAGGAAAAGACCTTCTTTGGGCAACATTACCACTCCAAAATTTTCTCATTGCACCTTGTCTTACATATTCCATGCCCTGAAGTAAGCCTCAGAAGAGGCTTTTCGGGCCAACACTGTGACACCCTGAAGAGAAAGAGGTATGAAACTCAATAACATGAGAGACATCCCAAGTCAGAAAGGGCAATGAACATGATTTCTTCACAGTTTCTTCATAGCAAGCTACAGTCTGAAATACAGCAGCTAATTCAGGTGAGCATATGCTGAAAAGCTAAGTAGAGTTTTCTGGGAAGAGCTAATCATTCCTCACACTTGACTGAGGTGGATTCCAAGAGGGCGCTATGAGCCGAATGCAGAAAGTGAGTTTTACAGGAAAAGCCCTTCTTTGGGCAGCATTAACACTCCAAAACTTTCTCAATGGGCCTTGTTTTACAAAGTCCATGCCCTGAAGTAAGCCTAGGAAGAGGCTTTTCGGGCCAACACTGTGACACCCTGAAGAGAAAGGGGTATTAAACGCCATAACGCGAGATACATAGCAAGTCAAAAAGGACAATGAAGAAGAGTTCTTCCCAGTTTTTTCATAGCAAGCTACAGACTGAGATACAGCATCTAATTCAGCTGAGAATACGCTGAAAATCTTAGTTTAGTTTTCTGGGAAGAGCTCATTCTTCCTCACACATGATTGAGGTGGATTCCAAGAGTGCTCTATGAGGTGAATACAGAAAGTAAGTTTTACAGGAAGAGCCCTTCATTGTGCTACATTTACACTCCAAACCTTTCTCAATGCGCCTTCTCTTACATATTCCATGCCCTGAAATATGCCTCGGAAGAGGCTTTTCATGCCTACACTGAGACTCCCTGAAGAGAAGTTATGTAACACGATAACGCGAGATACATTCCAAGTCAAAAAGGGCAATGAACATGAATTCTTCCAAGTTTCTTGATAGAAATCTACAGTCTGAGATACAGCAGCTAATTCAGTTGAGCAAACGCTGAAAACTTAGTTGAGTTTTCTGGGAGGAGCTCATTCTTCCTCACACATGACCAAGGTGGATTCGAAGAGGGCTCTATGAGGCGAATACAGAAAGTAAGTTTTACAGGAAAAGCCCTTCTTTGGGCAACATTTACACTCCAAAACTTTCTCAATGCGCCTTGTCTTACATATTCCATGGCCTGAAGTATGCCTCGGAAGAGGCTTTTCGGGCCTACACTGTGACTCCCTGAAGAGAAAGAGGTATGCAACACAATAATGCGTGATGCATTCCAAGTCAAAAAGGGCAATGAACATGAATTCTTCCAAGTTTCTTGATAGAAATCTACAGTCTGAGATACAGCAGCTAATTCAGTTGAGCAAACGCTGAAAAGCTTAGTTGAGTTTTCTGGGAGGAGCTCATTCTTCCTCACACATGACCAAGGTGGATTCGAAGAGGGCTCTATGAGGCGAATACAGAAAGTAAGTTTTACAGGAAAAGCCCTTCTTTGGGCAACATTTACAATCCAAACCTTTCTCAATGCGCCTTGTCTTACATATTCCATGGCCTGAAGTATGCCTCCGAAGAGAGTTGTCGGGCCTACACTGTGAAACCGTGAAGAGAAAGGGGTATGAAATGCAATAACATGAGATGGATCCCAAGTCAAAAGGGGCAATCGACATGAAATCTCACCAGCTTTCTGATAGCAGGTTACAGTCTCAGATACAGCAGTTAATTCATGTCAGTGTACGCTGAAAGTTTAGTTGAGTTTTCTGAGAATAGCTCATTCTTCCACACACTTGACTGAGGTGGATTCCAAGAGGATTCTATGAGCCGAATACAGAAAGTAAGTTTTACAGGAAAAGCCCTTCTTTGGCCAAACTTTACACTCCAAACCTTTCTCAATGTGCTTTGTCTTACATATTCCATAACCTGAAATATGCCATGAAAGAGGCTTTTCGGGCCTACACTCTGACACCCTGAAGAGAAAGGGTATGAAACCCCATAACGCGAGATACATCCCACGTCAAAAAGGACAATGAACAGGAATTTTTCCAAGTTTTTTCATATCTAGCTACAGTCTGAGATACAACAGCTTATTTAGCTTAGAATATGCTAAAAAAGCTTAGTTTAGTTTTCTGGGAAGAGCTCATTCTTCCTCACACATGAATGATGTTGATTCCAAGAGGGCTCTATCAGGTGATTATCGAGAGTAAGGTTTACAGGAAAAGCCCTTCTTTGGGCAACATTTACACACCAAAACTTTCTCATTGAGCCATGTCTTACATATTCCATGCCCTGAAGTATGCCTCCGAAGAGTTTTTCGGGCCTACACTGTGACTCCCTGAAGAGAAAGGGGTATGAAACGCAATATCATCCGGTACATCCCAAGTCAAAAAGGGCAATGAACATGAAATCACACAAGATTCCTGATAGCTGGTTATAGTCTGAGATACAGCAGCTAATTCATGTGAGCATACACTGAAAAGCTTTGTTCAGTTTTCTGGGAAGAGCGCATTCTTCCTCACACATGACTGAGGTGGATTCCAAGAGGGCTGTATGAGGCGGATATAGAAAGTAAGTTTTTCAGGAAAAGCCCTTCTTTGGGCAACATTTACACTCCAAATATTTCTCAATGCGCCTTGTCTTACATATTCCATGACCTGAAGTATGCCTCAGAAGAGGCTTTTCGGGCCTACACTGTGACACCCTGAAGAGAAAGGGGTATGAAACGCAATATCATGAGGTACATCCCAAGTCAAAAAGGGCAATGAACATGAAATCACACAAGATTCCTGATAGCTGGTTATAGTCTGAGATACAGCAGCTAATTCATGTGAGCATACACTGAAAAGCTTTGTTCAGTTTTCTGGGAAGAGCGCATTCTTCCTCACACATGACTGAGGTGGATTCCAAGAGGGCTGTATGAGGCGGATATAGAAAGTAAGTTTTTCAGGAAAAGCCCTTCTTTGGGCAACATTTACACTCCAAATATTTCTCAATGCGCCTTGTCTTACATATTCCATGACCTGAAGTATGCCTCAGAAGAGGCTTTTCGGGCCTACACTGTGACACCCTGAAGAGAAAGGGGTATGAAACGCAATATCATGAGGTACATCCCAAGTCAAAAAGGGCAATGACATGAAATCTCACCAGCTTCCTGATAGCAGGTTACAGTCTAAGAAACAGCAGCTGATCGAGGTGAGCATATGCTGAAAATCTAAGTGAGTTTTCTGGCAATAGTTCATTCTTCATCAAAACTGAGCGAGGTGGATTCTAAGAGAGTTTTATGAGGCGAATACAGAAAGTAAGTTTTGTAGGAAAAGCCCTTCTTTGGGCAAAATTTACATTCACAAACTTTCTCAATGCTCCTTGCCTTACAAATTCCATACCCTGAAGTCTGCCTCTGAAGAGGCTTTTCGGGCCTACACTCTGACACCCTGAAGAGAAAGGGGTATGAAACCCCATAACACAAGATACATCCCAAGTCAAAAAGGGCAATGAACATGAATTCTTCCCAGTTTCTTGATAGCAAGCTACAGTCTGAGATACAGCAGCTAATTTAGGTGAGCATACGCTGAAAGCTTAGTTGAGTTTTCTGGGACGAGCTCCTCATTCCTCATACTTGACTGAGGTGGATTACAAGAGGGCTCTAAGCCCTTCTTTGGGCAGCATTAACACTCCAAACTTTCTCAATGTGCCTTGCCTTATATATTCCGTGCTGTGAAGTATGCCTCGGAAGAGGCTTTTCGGGCTTACACTGTGACACCCTGAAGAGAAAGGGGTATGAAACGCCATAACACTAGATACATCAAAATTCAAAAAGGGCAATGAACATGAAATCTCACAAGCTTCCTGATAGCAGGGTACAGTCTCAGGTACAGCAGCTAATTCATGTGAGTGTACACTGAAAACTTAGTTGAGTTTTCTGTGAAGAGCTCCTCATTCCTCATACTTGACTGAGGTGGATTACAAGAGGGCTCTAAGCCCTTCTTTGGGCAGCATTAACACTCCAAACTTTCTCAATGTGCCTTGCCTTATATATTCCGTGCTGTGAAGTATGCCTCGGAAGAGGCTTTTCGGGCTTACACTGTGACACCCTGAAGAGAAAGGGGTATGAAACGCCATAACACCAGATACATCAAAATTCAAAAAGGGCAATGAACATGAAATCTCACAAGCTTCCTGATAGCAGGGTACAGTCTCAGGTACAGCAGCTAATTCATGTGAGTGTACACTGAAAACTTAGTTGAGTTTTCTGTGAAGAGCTCATTTTTCCACACAGTTGACTGAGGTGCATTTCAAGAGGGCGCTGTGAGGCGAATACAGAAAGTAAGTTTTAAAAGAAAAGCCCTTATTTGGGAAGCATTAACACTCCAAAACATTTTCAATGTGCCTTGCCTTACATTTTCCATGCACTGAAGTATGCCTCGGAAGAGGCTTTTCAAGCCTACACTGTGACACCCTGAAGAGAAAGGGGTATGAAACACCATAACGCAAGATACATCCAAATTCAAAAAGGGCAAGGAACAAGGATTCTTCCCAGTTTTTTCATAGCAAGCTACAGTCTGAGATACAGCAGCTAATTCAGCTGAGAATATGCTGAAAAGCTTAGTTGAGTTTTCTGGGAAGAGCTCATTCTTCCACACACATGACTGAGGTGGATTCCAAGAGGACTCTATGAGGTGAATACAGAAAGTAATTTTTACAGGAAAAGCCCTTCCTGGGGCATAATTTACACTCCAAACCTTTCTCAATGTGCCTTGCCATACATATGCATGCCATGAAGTATGCCTCAGTAGAGACTTTTCGGGCCTACCCTGTGACACCATGAAGAAAAGGGGTATGAAACGCAATATCATGAGGTACATCCCAAGTCAATAAGGGCAATGAACATGAAATCTCACCAGCTTCCTGATAGCAGGTTACAGTCTCAGATACAGCAGCTAATTCATGTGAGCAGAGGCTGAAAAGTTTAGTTGAGTTTTCTGGGTAGAGCTCATTCTTCCTCACACCTGATTGAGGTGGATTATAGGAGCACTCTATGAAGCGAATACACAAAGTAAGTTTAACAGGAAAAGCCCTTCTTTGGGCAACATTTACACTCCAAAACTTTCTCATTGCGCCTTGTCTTTCATATTCCATGTACTGAAGTATGCCTCGGAAGAGTCTTTTCGGGCCTATACTGTGACACCCTGAAGGAAAGGGGTATGAACGCCATAACGCGAGATACATTCTAAGTAAAAAAAGGCAATGAACATGAATTCTCACCAGCTTCCTTATAGTAGGCTACAGTCTCAGATACAGCAGCTAATTCATGTGACAATATGCTGAAAGCTTGTTTGAGTTTTCTGGGAAGAGCTCATCCTTGCTCACACCTGATTGAGGTGGATTATAGGAGCACTCTATGAAGCGAATACACAAAGTAAGTTTAACAGGAAAAGCCCTTCTTTGGGCAACATTTACACTCCAAACCTTTGTCAATGTGCCTTGTCTTACATGTTCCATGCCCTGAAGTATGCCTCGGAAGAGTCTTTTCGGGCCTACACTGTGACACCCTGAAGGGAAAGGGGTATGAAACGCCATAACGCAAGATACATTCCAAGTCCAAAAGGGCAATGGACATGAAATCTCACCAGCTTCCTAATAGCAGGCTACAGTCTCAGATACAGCAGCTAATTCATGTGTGCATATGCTGAAAATCTTAGTTGAGTTTTCTGGGAAGTGCTCATTATCCCACACACATGACTGAGGTGGATTCCAAGAGGCTCTATGCGGTGAATACAAGGCAAAGCCCTTCTTGGGGCATAATTTACACTCCAAACCTTTCTCAATGTGCCTTGCCATACATATCCATGCCCTGAAGTATGCCTCGGAAGAGACTTTTCGGGCCTACCCTGTAACACCCTGAAGAGAAAGGGGTATGAAACGCAATATCATGAGGTACATCCCAAGTCAAAAAGGGCAATGAACATGAAATCTCACAAACTTCCTGATAGTAGGTTACAGTCTCATATATAGCACCTAATTCATGTGAGCATAGGCTGAAAAATTTAGTTGAGTTTTCTGGGAAGAGCTCATTCTTCCTCACAAATGACTGAGGTGGATTACAAGAGCACTCTATGAAGCGAATACACAAAGTAAGTTTAACAGGAAAAGACCTTCTTTGGGCAAGATTTACGCTCCAAACCTTTCTCAATGCGCCTTTTCTTACATATTCCATGCCCTGAAGTGTGCCTCGGAAGAGTCTTTTCGGGCCTACACTGTGACACCCTAAAGGGAAAGGGGTATGAAACGCCATAACGCGAAATACATTTCAAGTCCAAAAGATCAATGTACTTGAAATCTCACCAGCTTCCTGATAGCAGGTTACAGTCTCAGATACAGCAGCTAATTCAAGTGAGCATACGCTAAAATGCTTAGTTGAGTTTTCTGGGAAGAGCTCCTCATTCCTCACACATAACTGAGGTGGATTCCAAGAGGGCTGTATGAGGCGAATACAGAAAGTAAGTTTTACAGGAAAATGCCGTCTTTGGGCAATATTTACACTCCAGACCTTTCTCAATTCGCCTTGTCTGACATATTCCATGCCCTGAAGTATACCTCGGAAGAGGCCTTTCAGGCCTACATGGTGACACCCGGAAGAGAAAGTGTTATGAAACTCAATAACATGAGATACATCCCAAGTCATAAAGGTTAATGAACATAAATTCTTCCCAGTTTTTGATAGCAGGTTACAGTCTGAGATATAGCAGCTAATTCATGTGAAGATACGCTGAAAATCTTAGTTGAGTTTTCTGGGAAGAGCTAATCCTTCCTCATACATGATTGAGGTGGATTCCAAGAGGGCTCTATGAGGTAAATGCAGAAAGTAGATTTTACAGGAAAATCCCTTCTTTGGGCAATATTTACACTCCAGACCTTTCTCAATTCGCCTTGTCTGACATATTCCATGCCCTGAAGTATACCTCGGAAGAGGCCTTTCAGGCCTACATGGTGACACCCGGAAGAGAAAGTGTTATGAAACTCAATAACATGAGATACATCCCAAGTCATAAAGGTTAATGAACATAAATTCTTCCCAGTTTTTGATAGCAGGTTACAGTCTGAGATATAGCAGCTAATTCATGTGAAGATACGCTGAAAATCTTAGTTGAGTTTTCTGGGAAGAGCTAATCCTTCCTCATACATGATTGAGGTGGATTCCAAGAGGGCTCTATGAGGCAAATGCAGAAAGTAAATTTTACAAGAAAAGCTTTTATTTTGGCAGCGTTAACCCTCCAAAACTTTCTCAATGCGCCTTGTCTTACATATTCCATGTCCTGAAGTAATCCTCGGAAGAGGCTTTTCGGGCCTACACTGTGACACCCTGAAGAGAAAGGGGTATGAAATGCAATAGCATGAGATACATCCCAAGTCAAAACGGGCAATGAACATGAATTCTTCCCAGTTTCTTGTTAGCAAGCTACAGTCTGTGATACAGCAGCTCATTCATGTGAGTATATGCTGCAAAGCTTAGTGGAGTTTTCTGGGAAGAGCTCCTCATTCCTCACACTTGACTGAGGTGGATTCCAAGAGGGCAATATGAAGCGAATACAGAAAGTGATTTTTACAGGAATAGCCCTTCTTTTGCCAAAATGTACACTCCAAAACTTTCTCAATGCGCCTTGCTTTGCATATTCCATGCACTAAAGTGTGCCTTGGAAGAGGCTTTTCGGGCCTACACTGCGACTCCCTGAAGAGAAAGAGGTATGTAACGCCATAACGCAAGATACATCCCAAGTCAAAAACGGAAATGAACATGAAATTCCACGAGCTTCCTAATAGCAAGCTACATTCTGAGATACAGCAGCTAATTCAGGTGAGCATACGCCGAAAAGCTAAGTTGAGCTTACTGGGAAGAGCTCCTCATTCCTCACACTTGACTGAAGTGGATTCCAAGAGGGCAATATGAGGCGAATACAGAAAGTAAGTTTTACAGGAAAAATCCTTCTTTGGGCAACAGTTACACTCCAAACCTTTCTCAATGCGCCTCGTCTTACATATTCCATGCCCTGAAGTATACCTCGGAAGAGGCTTTTTGGGCCTGCACTGAGACTCCCTGAAGAGAAAGAGGTATGTAACGTCATAACGCGAGATACATTCCAAGTCAAAAACGGAAATGAACATGAAATTTCACGAGCTTCCTAATAGCAAGCTACATTCTGAGATACAGCAGCTAATTCAGCTGAGAATAAGCTGAAAATATTAGTTGAGGTTTCTGGGCAGAGCTCCTCATTCCTCACACTTGACTGAATTGGATTCCAAGAGGGCGATATGAGGCGCATAGAGAATGTAAGTTTACAGGAAAAGCTCTTCTTTGGGCAACACTTATACTCCAAACCTTTCTCAATGCGCCTTGTCTTACATATTCCATGCCCTGAAGTATGCCTCGGAAGAGGCTTTTTGGGCCTGCACTGAGACTCCCTGAAGAGAAAGAGGTATGTAACGTCATAACGCGAGATACATTCCAAGTCAAAAGGGGCAATGAACATGAAATCTCACCAGCTACTTGATGGTAGGATACAGTCTGAGATACAGCAGCTAATTCACGAGAGCATAGTCTGAAATGCTTAGTCGAGTTTTCTGGGAAGACCTCATAATTCCTCACACTTGACTGAGAGGGATACCAAGAGGGCTCTATGAGGCAAATACAGAAAGTAAGTTTTACAGGAAAGGCCCTTCTTTTGGCAACATTTACACTCCAAAACTTTCTCAAGGCACCTTGACTTACATATTTCATGCCATGAAGTATGCCTCAGAGGAGGCTTTTCAGGCCTACACTGTGACTCTCTGAAGAGAAGGGGTATAAAACGCAATAACATGAGATACATTCCAAGTCAAAAAGGGCAATGAACATGAATTCGGCCCAGCTTCTCGATAGCAAGCTACAGTCTGAGATACAACAACTGATTCAGGTCAGCCTACACTGAAAAGCTAAGTTGAGTTTTCTGGGAAGAGCTCCTCATCCCTCACACTTGACTGAGGTGGATGCCAAGAGGGCACTATAGGACGAATACAGAAAGTAAATTTTACAAGAAATGCCCGTCTTTGGGCAGCATTATCATACGAAAACTTTCTCAATGCACCTTGTCTTACATATTCCATGCCCTGAAGTATGCCTCTGAAGAGGCTGATCTGGCCTACAGTGTGACACCCTGAAGAGAAAAGGGTATGAAATGCAATATCATGAGATAAATCCCAAGTCAAAACGGGCAATGAACATGAATTCTTCCCAGTTTCTTGATAGCAAGCTGCAGTCTGAGATACAACAGCTAAATCAGCTGAGAATACGCTGAAAATCTAAGTTCAGTTTTCTGGCAAGAGCTCATCCTTCCTCACACATGACTCAGGTGGATTCAAAGAGGGCACTATGAGGTGATAACAGAAAGTAAGTTTTACAGGAAAAGCCCTTCTTTGTTCAACATTTGCACTGCAAATCTTTCTCAATGCACCTTGCGTTTCATATTCCATGCCCTGAAGTAAGCCTCGGAAGAGGCTTTTTGGGCCTACACTGCCAGTGACAGAACAGAAAGTGGTATGTAACTTCATAACGTGAGATACATCCCAAGTCAGAAAGGACAATGAACATGAATCCTTCCCAGCTTCTTGATAGCAGGTTACTGTCTGAGATACAGCAGCTAATTCAGGTGAGCATATGCTAAAAAGCTTAGTTCAGTTTTCTGGCAAGAGCTCATCCTTCCTCACACATGACTCAGGTGGATTCAAAGAGGGCACTATGAGGTGATAACAGAAAGTAAGTTTTACAGGAAAAGCCCTTCTTTGTTCAACATTTGCACTGCAAATCTTTCTCAATGCACCTTGCGTTTCATATTCCATGCCCTGAAGTAAGCCTCGGAAGAGGCTTTTTGGGCCTACACTGCCAGTGACAGAACAGAAAGTGGTATGTAACTTCATAACGTGAGATACATCCCAAGTCAGAAAGGACAATGAACATGAATCCTTCCCAGCTTCTTGATAGCAGGTTACTGTCTGAGATACAGCAGCTAATTCAGGTGAGCATATGCTAAAAAGCTAAGTTGATTATTCTGGGAAGAGCTCTTCATTCCTCACACATGACTGAGGCAGATTCCAGCATGGTTTTATAGGGCGAATACCAAAAGTTCGTTTTACAGGAAAAGCCCTTCTTTGGCAACATTTACACTCCAAACCTTTCTCAATGCGCCTTGTCTTACATATTCTATGCCCTGAAGTATGCCTCAGGAGAGGCTATTTGGGCCTACACTGCGACTCACAGAAGAGCAAGTGGTATGTAACGCCATAACGCGAGATACATCACAAGCCAAAAAGGCGAATGAACATGAATCTTTCCCAGCTTCTTGATAGCAATGTACAGTCTGAGATACAGCAGCTAATTCAGCTGAGAATATGCAGGAAGTCTTAGTTGAGTTTTCTGTCAAGAACTCAAACTTCCTCACACTCAAATGTGGTGGATTCCAAGCGGGCTCTTTGAGGAGAATACAGAAAGTAGGTTTTACCAGAAAAGCCCTTCTTTGGGCAACATTTACACTTCAAAACTTGCTCAATGCACCTTGTCTTACATAATCCATTACATGAAGTCTGACTCGGAAGAGGTTTTTCGGGCCTACACTGCGACTCCCTTAAGAGAAGAAGTATGTAACGCCATAACGCGAGATACATCACAAGAAAAATAGGGCAATGAACATGAATCCTTCCCAGCTTCTTCATAGCAAGCTACATCTGAGACACAGCAGCTAATTCACCTGAGAATACGCTGAAAATCTAAGTTTAGTTTTCTGGGAAGAGCTCTTTCTTCCTCACACTCAAATGTGGTGGATTCCAAGCGGGCTCTTTGAGGAGAATACAGAAAGTAGGTTTTACCAGAAAAGCCCTTCTTTGGGCAACATTTACACTTCAAAACTTGCTCAATGCACCTTGTCTTACATAATCCATTACATGAAGTCTGACTCGGAAGAGGTTTTTCGGGCCTACACTGCGACTTCCTGAAGAGAAAAACGTATGTAACGCCATAACGCAAGATACATCACAAGAAAAATAGGGCAATGAACATGAATCCTTCCCAGCTTCTTCATAGCAAGCTACATCTGAGACACAGCAGCTAATTCACCTGAGAATACGCTGAAAATCTAAGTTTAGTTTTCTGGGAAGAGCTCTTTCTTCCTCACACTTGACTGAGGTGGATTCCATCATGGCTCTATACAGCGAATACCGAATGTAAGTTTTACAGGAAAAGTCCTTCTTTGGGCAACATTTACACTCCAAACCTTTCCCAGTGCGCCTTTCCTTACATATTCCATGCCTTGAATTATGCATCGAAAGAGGCGTTTCGGACCTAAACTCTGACTCCCAAAGAGAAAGAGGTATGTAACGCTATAACGCGAGATACATCACAAGTCAAACAGGGCAATGAACATGAGAACTAACCAGCTGTCTGATAACAGGTTTAAGTCCCTGATACACCAGCTAATTCAAGTGAACATATGCTGAAAATCTTAGTTGTGTTTTCTGGGAAGAGCTCATTCTTCCTCGCACTTGTCTGAGGTGCATTCCAATATGGGTCTATAGGGGGAATACCGAAAGTAAGTTTTACAGGAAAAGCCCTTCTTTGGGCAACATTTACACTACAAAAAGTGCTCAATGCGCCTAGTCTTACATATTCCATTTCCTGAAGTTTGACTCGAAGAGGCTTTTCGGGCCTACACTGTGACTCACTGAAGAGCAAGTGGTATGTAACGCCATAACACGAGGTACATCCAAAGTCAAAAAGGGTAATGAACATGAAATCTCCCCAGCTTCCTGATAGCAGGTACCAATCTGAGATACAGCAGCTAATTCTGGTCAGCATACGCTGAAAAGCTTAGTAGAGTTTTCTAGAAGAGCTCATTCTTCCTCACACTTGACTGAGGTGAATTCCAAGAGGGCTCTATGAGGCGAATACAGAAAGTAAGTTTGACAGGAAAAGCCCTTCTTTGGTCAATATTCACACTCCATATCTTTCTCAATGTGCCTTGTTTAGATATTGCATGCCCTGAAGTTTGACTCAGAAGAGGCATTTCGGGCCTACACTTCAAGACTATGAAGAGAATGTGGTATGTACCACAATAACATGAGATACAGCCCAAGTCAAAACGTGCAAGGAACATCAATCCTACCCAGCTTCTGCATAACAGGCTACTGTCTGAGATACAGCAGCTAATTAAGCTGAGCTTACACTGAAAATCTAAGTTGAGTTTTCTCGGAAGAGCTCATTCTTTCTTACACAAGTATGAGGTGGATTCCAATATGGCTCTATAGGCCGAATAGAGAAAGTGTTTATTACAGGAAAAGTCCTTCTTTGGGCAACATTTACACTCCAAAACGTGCTAAATGCGCCTTGTCTTACATATTACATGCCCTGAAGTATGCCTCGGAAGAGGCTTTTCAGGCCTACACGGTGACACCCTGAAGAGAAAGGGGTATGGAACGCAATAACATGAGATACATCCCAGGTAAAAAAGGGCAATGAACATTAATTCTTCCCAGTTTTTTCATAGCAAGCTACAGTCTGAGATACAGCAATTAATTCAGGTGAGCCTACGCTGAAAATCTAAGTTGAGTTTTCTAGGAAGAGCTCATTCTTTCTTACACAAGTATGAGGTGGATTCCAATATGGCTCTATAGGCCGAATAGAGAAAGTGTTTATTACAGGAAAAGTCCTTCTTTGGGCAACATTTACACTCCAAAACGTGCTAAATGCGCCTTGTCTTACATATTACATGCCCTGAAGTATGCCTCGGAAGAGGCTTTTCAGGCCTACACTATGACACACTGAAGAGAAAGGGGTAGGAAATGCAATAACATGAGATACATTCCAAGTCAAAAAGGGCAATGAACATCAATTCTTCCCAGTTTTTTCATAGCAAGCTACAGTCTGAGATACAGCAGCTGATTCAGGTGAGCACACCCTGGAAATCTAAGTTGATTTTTATGGGAAGACCTCGCATTCCTCACACTTGACTGAGGTGGATTCCAAGAAGGCGCTTTGAGGCGAATACAGAAAGTATGTTTCACAGGAAAAGCCCTTTTTTGGCAGAATTAACATTCCAAAAATTTCTCAATGCACCTTGCATTACATATTCCATGCCCTGAAGTATGCGTCAGAAGAGGCTTTTCGATCCTACACTTCTGCTCCCTGAAGAGAAAGAGGTATGTAACACCATAACGCATGGTACGTTGCAAGTCGAAAAGGGCAATGAACATGAAATTTCACCAGCTGTCTGATAGCAGGTTACAGTCTCTGATACAGCAGCTAATTCATGTTAGTGTACACTGAAAGCTTAGTTGAGTTTCCTGGGAAGAGCTCATCCTTCCTCACACATGACTGAGGTGGATTCCATGAGGTCGCTGTGAGTTGAATACATAAAGTAAGTTTTACAGGAAAAGTCCTTCTATGGCACCATTTACACTCCAAACCTTTCTCAGTGCGCCTTTCCTTACATATTCCATACCTTGAAGTATGCATCGAAAGAGGCGTTTCGAACCTACACTGCGACTCCCAAAGAGAAAGAGGTATGTAATGTTATAACGCGAGATACGTCGCAAGTCAAAAAGGGCAATGAACATGAAAACTAACCAGCTGTCTGATAACAGGTTTAAGTCCCTGATACACCAGCTAATTCAAGTGAACATATGCTGAAAAGCTTAGTTGTGTTTTCAGGGAAGAGCTCATTCTTCCGCACACATGACTGAGGTGGATTCAATGAGGGATCTATGAGCCGAATACAGATAATAGGTTTTATAGGAAAAGCCCTTCTTTGGGCAATATTTACACTCCAAACCTTTCTCAATGAGCCTTGTCTTACATATTCCATGCCATGAAGTATGCCTCAGAAGAGGCTTTTTGGACCTATGCATTGACAGACTGAAGAGAAAGGTATATGAAACACAATAACATGAGATACATCCCAAGTCAAAAAGGGCAATGAACATGAATTCTTTCCAGATTGTTCATAGTAAACCACAATCTGAGATACACCAGCTAATTCAGGTGCGCGTATGCTGAAAAGCTACGTTGAGTTTCTGGCAAGAGCTCCTTATTACTCACACATGACGGAGGAGGATTCAAAGAGGGCTCTATGAGGCGAAGAGAAAGTAACTTTTACAGGAAAAGCCCTTCTTTGGGCAGCATTTTACACTCCAGACTTTTCTCAATGTGCGTTACCTTATACACTCCATGCCCTGAAGTATGCCTCGGAAGAGGCTTTTCGTGCCTACACTGTGACACCTGAAGAGAAAGGGTATGAAACGGAATAACATGAGAAACATCCCTAGTAAAAAAGGGCAATGAACATGAATTCTTCCCAGATTGTTCATAGTAAACCACAATCTGAGATACAGCCAGCTAATTCAGGTGAGCGTATGCTGAAAAGCTAGTTGAGTTTCTGGCAAGAGCTCCTTATTCTCACACATGACTGGAGGAGGATTCAAAGAGTGCTCTATGAGGCGAAGAGAAAGTAACTTTTACAGGAAAAGCCCTTCTTTGGGCAGCATTTTACACTCCAGACTTTTCTCAATGTGCGTTACCTTATACACTCCATGCCCTGAAGTATGCCTCGGAAGAGGCTTTTCATGCCTACACTGTGACGCCTGAAGAGAAAGGGTATGAAACGGAATAACATGAGAAACATCCCTAGTAAAAAAGGGCAATGAACATGAATTCTTCCCAGTTTTGTCATATCAAGCTACAGTCTGAGATACAGCAGCTAATTAAGGTAAGCCTACGCTTAAAATCTAAGTTGAGTTGTCTGGGAAGAGCTCTCATTCCTGACACATTACTGAGATGGATTTCAAGAGGTCGCTATGATGCAATACAGAACGTAAGTTTTACAGGGAAAGCCCTTCTTTGGGCAACATTTAAAATGCAAACCTTTCTCAATGTGCCTTGCCTTACATATTCCATTCCTTGAAGTATGCCTCGGAAGAGGCTTTTCGGGCCTACACTGCGACTCCCTGAAGAGAAAGAGGTATGTAACGCCATAACACGAGATACATCCCAAGCCAAAAAGGGCAATGAACATGAATTCTTCCCAGTTTCTTGATAGCAAGCTACAGTATGAAATACAGCAGCTAATTAAGGTAGAATCGCTTAAAATCTAAGTTGAGTTGTCTGGGAAGAGCTCTCATTCCTGACACATTACTGAGATGGATTCAAGAGGTCGCTATGATGCAATACAGAACGTAAGTTTTACAGGGAAAGCCCTTCTTTGGGCAACATTTAAAATGCAAACCTTTCTCAATGTGCCTTGCCTTACATATTCCATGCCTTGAAGTATGCCTCGGAAGAGATTTTTCGGGCCTACACTGCGACTCCCTGAAGAGAAAGAGGTATGTAACGCCATAACACGAGATACATCCCAAGTGAAAAAGGGCAATGAACATGAAATGTCACGAGCTTCCTGATAGTATGTTACAGTCTAAGATACAGTATCTAATTCATGTGAGCATACGCTGAAAGCTTAGTTTAGTTTTCTGGGAAGAGCTCATTCTTCCTCACACGTGATTGAGGTGGATTCCAAGAGGGCTCTATGAGGCGAATACAGAAAGTAAGTTTTACAGGAAAAGCCCTTCTTTGGGCAACTTTTACGCTCCAAAACGTTCTCAATGTGCCTTGTCGTACATGTTCCTTAACCTGAAGTCTGACTCGGAAGAGTCTATTCGGGCATACAGAGTGACACCGTGAAGTGAAATGGGTATGAAACGCAATAACATGAGATACATCCCAGTGAAAAAAGGCAACGAACACGAAATCTCACCAGCTACCTGATTGCACGTTACAGTCTGAGATACAGCAGTTAATTCATGTCAGCCTACGCTGAAAAGCTAAGTTGAATTATCTGTGAAGAGCTCCTCATTCCTCACACTTGACTGAGGTGGATTCCAAGAGGGTGCTATGAGCCGAATACAGAGAGTAAGTTTTATAGGAAAAGCCCTTCTTTGGGCAACATTTACACTCCAAAACTTTCTCAATGCGCCTTGTCTTTCATATTCCATGCCCTGAAGTATGCCTCGGAAGAGGTTTTTTGGGCCTACACTGTGACACCCTGAAGCGAAAGGGGTATGAAACTAATAACATGAGATACATCCCAAGTCAAGAAGGCCAATGAGCATGAATTCCTCCCAGTTTTTTCATAGCCAGCTACAGTCTGATACAGCAGCTAATTCAGGTGAGCCTACGCTGAAAAGCTAAGTTGAGTTTTCTGAGAAGAGCTCCTCATTCCAAACACTTGACTGAGGTGGATTCCAAGAGTGCTCTATGAAGCGAATACAGAAAATAACTTTTAAAGGAAAAGCCCTTCTTTGGGCAACATTTATACTCAAAACCTTTCACAATGCGACTTGTCTTACATATGCCATGCCCTGAAGTATGCCTCGGAAGGGGCTTTTTGGGGCCTACACTGTGACTCCCTGAAGAGAAAGAGGTACGTAACACCATAACGTGAGATACATCCCAAGTCAAAAAGGGCAATGAACATGAAATCTCACCAGCTTCCTGATAGCAGGTTACAGTCTCAGATACAGCAGCTAATTCATGTGAGCGTATGCTGAAAGCGTAGTTGAGTTTTCTGGCAAGAGATCCTCATTCTTCCCACTTTACTGTGGTGGATTCCAAGAGGGATCTATGAGGCGAATAGAGAAAGCAAGTTTTACAGGAAAAGCCCTACTTTGGGCAGCATTTACACTCCAAACCTTTCTCAATGCGCCTTGTCTTACATATTCCATGTGCTGAAGTATGCCTTGGAAGAGCCAATTTGGGCCTACACTGTGACGCCCTGAAGAGAAAGGGATGTGAAACACAATAACATGAGATACACCCCAAGTCAAAAAGGGCAATGAACATGAATACTTACCAGATTCTTTATAGCAGGCTACAGTCTGAGATACAGCAGCTAATTCAGCTGAGAATTCGCTGAAAAACTAAGTTGAGTTTTCTGGCAAGAGCTCATTCTTCCTCACACTTGACTGAGGTGGATTCCAAGAAGGCTCTATGAGACGAATACAGAAAGTAAGTTTTACAGGAAAAGCCCTTCTTGGGCTACATTTACACTCCAAAACTTTCTCAATGCGCCTTGTCTTACATATTCCTTGGCCTGAATTATGGCTTGGAAGAGGCTTTTCAGGCCTACACTGTGACACCCTGAAGAGAAAATTAATACAATAACATGAGATACATTCAAGTCAAAAGGGCAATGAACATGAATCCCATTCTGATAACAGGCTACAGTCTGAGATACAGCATCTAATTCAGCTGAGAATAGGCTGAAAAACTAAGTTGAGTTTTCTGGCAAGAGCTCGTTCTTCCTCACACATTACTGATGTGGATTCCATGAGCTCGCTATGAGGCGAACAAAGAAAATAAGTTTTTCAGGAAAAGCCCTTCGTTGGGCAACATTTACACTCCAAAACTTTCTCAATGCGCCTTGTCTTACATATTCCATGCCCTGGTAAGCCTCAGAAGAGGCTTTTCAGGGCCTACACTGACCCTGAAGAGAAAGTGGTATTTGAAACCATAATGAGATACATCCAAGTCAAAAGGGTCAAAACATGAAATCTCACCAGCTTCCTGATAGCAGGTTACAGTCTCAGATACAGCAGCTAATTCATTGGCGTACCTGAAAACTAGTTGGTTTTCTGGGAAGAACTCATTCTTCCTCACACATGACTGAGGAGGATTCCAAGATGGGTCTATGAGGCGAATACAGAAAGCAAGTTTTACAGGAAAAGCCCTTCTTTGGGCAGCATTAACACTCCAAACCTTTTTCAATGTGCCTTGTCTTACATATTCCATCCCCTTAAGTAAGCCTCGGAAGAGGGTTTTCAGGCCTACACTGTGACACCCTAAATAGAAAGTGTATGAAATGCAATATCATGAGATACATACCAAGTCATAAAGGGCAATGAACCTGAATACTTCCAGGTTTCCTGATAGCAAGCCACAGTCTGAGATACAGCACCTAATTCAGCTGAGAATACGCTGAAAATCTAAGTTGTGATTTCTGGCAAGAGTTCATCCTTCCTCACACATGACTGAGATGGATTCCAAGATCACTCTATAAGTCGAATACAGAAAGTAAGCTTTACAAGAAAAGCCCTTCTTTGGGCAATATTTACACTCCAAAACGTTTTCAATGCGCCTTGCCTTACATATTCCATGCCCTAAAATATGCTTTGGAAGAGGCTTTTCGGGCCTACATTGCGACTCCCTGAAGAGAAAGGGGTATGAAACGCAATAACATGAGATACGTCACAAGTCAAAAAGGGCAGTGAACATGAAATCTCACCAGCCTCCTGATAGCAGCTTGCTGTCTGAGATACTGCAGCTAATTTATGTTAGCGTACGCTGAAAGCGTAGCTGAGTTTTCTGGCAAGAGCTCCTCATGCCTCACACATGACTGAGGTCGATTCCAAGAGGGCTCTATGAGTTGAATACAGAAAGTAAGTTTTACAGGAAAAGCCCTTCTTTGGGCAACATTTACACTCCACACCTTTCTCAAAGAGCCTTGTCTTATATATTGCATGCCCTGAAGTATGCCTCGGAAGAGGATTTTCAGGCCTACACTGTGACACCCTGAAGAAAAAGGGGTGTTGAACGCAATAATATGAGATACATCCCAAGTCAAAAAGGGCAATGAACATGAATTCTTCCCAGTTTCTTGATAGCAAGCTACAGTCTGAGATACAGCAGCTAATTCAGCTGAGAATACGCTGAAAAACCAAGTTGAGTTTTCTGGCAAGAGCTCATTCTTCCTCACACATGACTGAGGTGGATTCCAAGAGCACTCTATGAGGACATTGCAGAAAGTAAGTTTTACAGGAAAAGCCCTTCTTTGGGCAACATTTACACTCCAAAACTTTCTCAATTCGCATTCCTTACATATTCCATGATGTGAAGCATGCCTCGGAAGAAGCTTTTCTGGCCTACATGTGACTCCCTGAAGAGAAAGTGGTATGAAACGCCAGAACATGAGATACATCCCAAGTCAAAAGGGCAGTGAACATGAAATTCCCAGTTCTGATAGCAGGCTACAGTCTGAGATACAGAGCTAATTCAGCTGAGACAATGCTGAAAAGCTAGTTGAGTTTTCTGGGAAAAGCTCATTCTTCCTCACACATGACTGAGGTGGATCCAAGAAGGCTCTATGGGTCAAATACAGAAAGTAAGCTTTTCAGGAAAAGCGCTTCTTTGAGCAACATTTACACTCCAAAACTTTATCAATGCGCCTTGTCTTACATATTCCATGGCCTTAAGTATGCCTCGGGAAAAGGTTTTCGGGCCTACACTTTACACCCTGAAGAAAAGGTTGAAATGCAATATATGAGATACATCCCAAGTCACAAATGGCAATGAACAAGAACTCGTCCCAGCTTCTTGATAGCATGCTACAGTCTGAGATTCAGCAGCTAATTCAGTTGAGAATATGCTGAAAAGCTAGTTGATTTTTGGAAAGCTCATCTTCCCACACTTTATGAGTTGATTCAAGAGGGCCTATGGGAATACAGAAAGTAAGTTTACAGGAAAAGCCCTTCTTTGGGCACATTTACACTCAAAACTTTCTCATGCGCCTTGTCTTACATATTCCATGCCTGAAGTATGCCTCGGAAGAGGCTTTTGGCCTACAGGACCCCTGAAGAGAAAGGGTATGAAGCAATCAGAGATACATCCCAAGCAAAAGGGCAATGAACATGAATTCTCCAGTTTTTGATAGCAGCTACATCTGAGAACAGCAGCTAATTCAGCTGAGAATAGCTGAAAACTAAGTTGAGTTTTCTGGAAGAGCTCATTCTTCCCACATGCTAGGTGGATTCCAAGAGGGCTCTTGAGGCAATACAGAAAGTAAGTTTTATAGGAGAAACCCTTCTTGAGGCAACATTTACACTCCAAAACTTTCTCAATGCGCCTTATCTTACATATTGGATGCCTTGAATTATGCCTCAAAAGAGGCTTTTCGGGCCTACATTGCGACTCCCTGAAGAGAAAGGGTATGAATGCAATACAGGATACATCCCAAGACAAAAAGGGCAATGAACATGAATTCTACCCAGTTTTTTGATAGCAAGCTACAATATGAGACACAGCAGCTAATTCAGCTGAGAATATGCTGAAAACCTAAGTTGAGTTTTCTGGGAAGAGCTCATTCTTCCGCACACATGTCTCAGGTGGATTCCAAGAGACGCTATGTGGCGAATACAGAAAGTAAGATTTACAGGAAAATACTTTCTTTGGGCAGCACTTACACTCCAAAACTTTCTCAATGAGCCTTATCTTACATATTGGATGCCCTGAATTATGCCTCGGCAGAGGCTTTTCGGGCCTACATTGCCACTCCCTGAAGAGATAGTTGTACGTAACCACATAACACGACATACATCCCAAGTCAAAAAAGGCAATGAACATGAATTCTTCCCAGCATCTTGATAGCAGGCTACAGTCTGAGATACAGCAGCTAATTCAGTGAGCATACGCTGAAAAGCTTAAGTTGAGTTTTCTGGCAAAAGCTCATTCTTCTCACATTGACTGAGTGGAATTCAGAGTCTAGGCGAATACAGAAGTAAATTTTACAGGAAAAGCCCTTCTTTGGGCAACATTTACACTCCAAAACTTTCTCAAGGAGGCTTGTCTTACATATTGCATGACCTGAAGTTTCCTCGGAAGAGCTTTTCGGGCCTACAGTGGACACCCTGAAGAGAAAGGGGTATGGAAGCATAACATGGATACATCCAAGTCAAAAGGGCAATGAACATTGAATTCTTCCCAGTTCTTGATAGCAAGCACAGTCTGAGATACAGCAGCTAATTCAGCTGAGCTACGCTGAAAACTAAGTTGAGTTTTCTGGAAGAGCTCATTCTTCCTCAAACTTGACTGAGATGGATCCAAAGCTCTATAGGGAATACAGAAAGTAAGTTTTACAGGAAAAGCTTCTTTGGGCAAGCATACACTCAAAACTTTCTCAATGCCTTGTCTTACATATTCCATGCCCTGAAGTATGCCTCAGAAAGGCTTTTCGACCTACACTGACACCTGAAGAGAAAGTGGTATGAAAGCCATTCATGGATACATCCAAAATCAAAAGGCAATGAACATGAATTCTCCCAGTTTCTTGAAAAGCAGGTTTCAGTCTGAGATACAGCAGCTAATTCAGCTGAGAAAACGCTGAAAAACTTAGTGCAGTTTTCTGGCAAGAGCTCATTTTTCCTCACACATGACTGAGGTGGAATCCAAAAGGCTCTATCGAATACAGAAAGTAAGTTTTACAGGAAAAGCCCTTCTTTGGGAAACATTTACACTCCAAAACGTTCTAAATGCGCCTTGTCTTACATATTCCATGCCCTGAAGTTTCCTCGGAAGAGGCTTTTGGGGCCCACAATGTGACACCTGAAGAAAAGTGGTATTAAGCAAACATGAGATACATCCAAACTCACAAAGGGAAATGAACATGAATTCTTCCCAGCTTGTTGCTAGCAGGGTACAGTCTGAGATAGAGCAGCTACTTCAGTGAGAACGCTGAAAACTAAATTGAGTTTTCTGGCAAGAGCTCATCTTCTCACACTTGACTGAGGTGGATTCCAAGATGCTCTATGAGGCGAATACAGAAAGAAGTTTACAGGAAAAGCCTTCTTTGGGCAAATTTACACTCCAAAACTTTCTCAATGGCCTTGTCTTACATATTCCATGCCCTGAAGTAATGCCTCGAAGAGGGTTTTCGGCCTACAAGACCCCTGAAGAGAAATGGTATTACTCAAACCCTGATACATCCAAAGTCAAAAGGGCAATGAACATGAATTCTTTCCAGTTCTTGAAGCAGGCTACAGTCTGAGATACAGCAGCTAATTCAGTGAGCATAGCTGAAAAGCTAAGTTGAAAGGTTTTCTGGCAAGAGGCTTTGCAAACCCC
>JAIOJX010000017.1:1016923-1041923 GCA_022376925.1 Tragulus kanchil
GAAACTTTTGGAGTGTAAATGTAGGCCAAAGAAGGGCTTTTCCTGTAAAACTTACTTTCTGGATTCGTATCATAGAGCCTTCTCGGAATCCACCTCAGTCAATTGTGAGGAAGAATGAGCTCTTGCGAGAAAACTATACTAAGCTTTATAATGTATTCTCAGCTGAATTAGCTGCTGTATCTCAGACTGTAGTCTGCTATCAAGAAGCTGGGAAGAATTCATGATCATTGCCCTTTTTGACTTGGGATGGAACTCGCTTAATGGCATTACATCCCACATTCTCTTCAGGGAGGAGCAGTGTAGGCCTGAAACGCATCTTCCGAGGCAAACCTCAAGGCATGGAATATGTAAGACAAGGTGAATGAGAAAGTTTTGGAGTGTAAATGTTGTCCAAAGAAGGGCTTTTCCTGAAAAACTTACTTTCTGTATTCGCCTCAGAGAGCCCTCTCCGAATCCACATCAGTCACGTTGAGGAATAATGAGCTCCTGCCAGAAAAGTCAACTTAGCTATTCAGTGTATTCTCAGCTGAATATGCTAATGTATCTCAGACTGTAGCCTGCTATCAAGAAGCTGGGAAGAATTCATGTTCCTTGTTGACGTGGGATGTATCTCGTGTTATGGGGTTAAATATCAATTTTTCTTCAGGAAGTCGCAGTGTAGGCCAGAAATTCCTCTTTCAAGGCATTCTTCAGGGCATGAAATATGTACGTCTAGGCACATTGAGAGAGATTTGGTGTGTCAATGTTGCCCCAAGTCTTGCTTTTCCTGTAAAGCTAACTTTCTAGATTCAACCCATAGAGACCTCTCACAATCCACATCAGTCATGTGTGAGGAAAAATGAGCTCGTGCCAGAAAACTCCACTAAGATTTTCAGCTTATTCTAAGCTGAATTAGCTGCTGTCTCTCTGACTGTAGCCTGCTATCATGAAGCTGGGAAACATTCATGTTCATTGCCCTTTTTGACTTGGGATGTATCTCGCTTAATGGCGTTACATACCACTTTCTCTTCAGAGAGTCGCAGTGTAGGCCTGAAAAGCCTCTTCCGAGGCATATTTAAGGGCATGGAATATGTAAGACAAGGCGCATTGAGAAAGTTTTGGAGTGTAAATGTGGCCTAAAAAAGGGCTTTTCCTATAAAACTAACGTTCTGGATTCGCCTCATAGAGCCCTCTCAGGAACCACAACAGTCATGTGTGAGGAAGAATGAACTCTTGCCAGAAAACTCAACTTATATTTTCAGCGTATTTTTCATCTGAATTAGCTGCTGTATCTCAGACTGTATCCTGCTATCAAGAAGCTTGTAAGGATTCATGTTCATTGCCCTTTTTGTCTTGGATATATCTCATGTTATGGCGTTATATACCACTTTCTCTTCAGGGAGTCACTGTGTAGGCCTGAAAAGTAACTTCCAAGGCATACTTCAAGGAATGGAATATGCAAGTCTACGTGCATTGAGAGAGTTTTGGAGTGTACATGTTTCCCCAAGAGTTGCTTTTCCTGTAAAATTAACTGTCTAGATTCAACCCATAGAGCTCTCTCACAATCCACATCAGTCATGTGTGAGGAAGAATGAGCTCTTGCCAGAAAACTCAACTTAGCTCTTCAGCATATTCTCTGCTGAATTAGCTGCTGGATCTCAGACTGTAGCTTGCTATCAAGAAACTTGGAAGAATTCATGTTCATTGCCCTGTTTGACTTGGAATGTATCTCACTAAAGGGCGTTACATACCACTTTCTCTTCAGGGATTCGCAGTGTAGGCATGAAAAGCCTCTTCCTAGGCATACTTCAGGGCATGGAATATGTAAGACAAGGTGTATTGAGAAAGTTTTGCATTGTATATGTTGCTCCAAGACGGGCTTTTACTGTAAAACTAACTCTCTAGATTCGCACCAAAGAGCACTCTCACAATCCACATCAGTCATGTGTGAGGAAGAATGATCTCTTGCCAGAAAACTCAACTTAGCTATTCATCGTATTCTCAGCTGAATTAGCTGCTGTATCTCAGACTGTAGCTTGCTATCAAGAAACTGGGAAGAATTCATGTTCATTGCCCTGTTTGACTTGGAATGTATCTCACTAAAGGGCGTTACATACCACTTTCTCTTCAGGGATTCGCAGTGTAGGCATGAAAAGCCTCTTCCTAGGCATACTTCAGGGCATGGAATATGTAAGACAAGGTGTATTGAGAAAGTTTTGCATTGTATATGTTGCTCCAAGACGGGCTTTTACTGTAAAACTAACTCTCTAGATTCGCACCAAAGAGCACTCTCACAATCCACATCAGTCATGTGTGAGGAAGAATGAGCTCTTGCCAGAAAACTCAACTTAGCTATTCTGTGTATTGTCAGCTGAATTAGCTGCTTTTTCTCAGAGTGTAGCCTGCTATCATGAAGCTAAAATGAATTTATGTTCATTGCCCTTTTTGACTTGGGTTGTATTTCGTGTTATGCCGTTACATAGCACTTTCTCTTCCGGGAGTCACCGTGTAGGCCTGAAAAGCCTCCTCCGAGGCATATTTAAGGGCATGGAATATGTAAGACAAGGCGTTGAGAAAGTTTTGGAGTGTAAATGTTGTCCAAAAACGGCTTTTCCTGTAAAACTTACTTTCTGTATTCGCCTCATAGAGTCCTCTCAGAATCCACATCAGTCATGTGTGAGGAAGAATGAGCTCTTGAGAGACAACTCAACTTAAGTTTTCAGCATATTCTCAGCTGAATTAGCTGCTGTATCTCAGACTTTGGTCTGCTACCAAGAAGCTTGTAAGGATTAATGTTCATTGCCCTTTTTGACTTGGGATGTATCTCGCGTAAAGGCGTTACATCCCACATTCTCTTCAGGGAGTGGCAGTGTAGGCCCGAAAATCCACTTCTGAGGCACACTTCAGGGCATGGAATATGTAAGACAAGGCGCATTGAGAAAGTTTTGGAGTGTAAATGTTTCTCAAAGACGGGCTTTTCCTGTAAAACTTACTTTCTGTATTCGCTTCATAGAGCCCTCTCAGAATCCACATCAGTCAAGTTTGAGGAAGAATGAGGCCTTGACAGAAAACTCAACTTAGCTTTTCAGCATATTCTCACCTGAAATAGCAGCTGTATCTCAGACTGTAGCCTGCTATCAAGAAGCTGGGAAGAATCCATATACATTCCCCTTTTTGTCTTGGGATGTATCTCGCTTAATGGCGTTACATACCACTTTCTCTTCAGGGAGTCGCAGTGTAGGCCCGAAAGGCCTCTTCCGAGGCATATTTGACGGCATGGAGTATGTAAGACAAGGCGCATGGAGAAAGTTTTGGAATGGAAATATTGCCCAAAATAGGGTATTTCCTGTAAAACTGACATTCTGGATTCGCCACATAGAGCCCTCTCAGAATCCACATCAGTCATATTTGAGGAAGAATGAGCTCTTGCCAGAAAACTCAACTTATCTGTTCAGCATAATCACAGCTGAACTAGCTCCTGTATCTCAGACTGTAGCCTGCTATCAAGAATCTGGAAAGAAGTCATGTCATTGACCTATTTGACTTGGGATGTATCTCGCTTAATGATGTTACATCCCAATTTCTCTTCGGGGAGTCGAAGTTTAGGCCCGGAAAGCCTCTCCCGATGCATACTTCAGGGCATGGAATACGTAAGACGAGGCGCATTGAGAAAGTTTTGGAGTGGAAATGTTGCCCAAAGAAGGGCTTTTCCGGTAAAACTTACTTTCTCTAGTTGCCTTACACCGCCCTCGTGGAATCCACATCAGTCAAGTGTGAGGAAGAATGAGATCTTGCCAGAAAACTGAACTTAGCTCTTCAGCGTATTTTCAGCTGAATAGGCTGCTGTATCACAGAATGTAACCTGCTATCATGAAGCTGGGAAGAATTCATGTTCATTTCCCTTTGTGACGTTGAATGTGTCTCGCGTAATGGCATTACATCCCGATAGCTCTTCAGGGAGTCGCAGTGTAGGCCCGAAGAGCCTCTTCGGAGGCATACTTCAGGGCATGGAATATGTAAGACAAGGCGCACTGAGAACGTTTTGGTGTGGAATTGTTGCCCAAAGCAGGGCTTTTCCTGTAAAACTTACTTTCTGTATTCGCCTCATACAGTCCTCACAGAATCGACATCAGTCATGTGTGAGGAATATAGAGCTCTTGCCAGAAAACTCAACTTAGCTTTTCAGCGTATTCTCAGCTGAATTAGATGCTGTATCTCAGACCGTAGCCTGCTATCAAGAAGCTGGGAGGAATTCATGTCATTGCCCTTTTTCACGTGGAATGTATCTCTCTTAATGGCGTTACATACTACTTTCTCTTTAGGGAGTCGCAGTGTAGGCCCATAGAGCCTGTTCCGAGACATACTTCAGGGCATGGAATGTGTAAGACAAGGCGCATTGAGAAAGTTTTGGAGTGAAAATGTTGCCCAAAGAAGGGCTTTTCCTGAACTACTTATTTTCTGTATTCGCCTCATAGCGCGCTCTTGGAATCCACATCAGCCATATTTGAGGAAGAATGTGTCTTGCCAGAAAACTCACCTAAGCTTTTCAGCATATTCTCAGCATAATTAGCTGCTGTATCTCAGACTGTAGCCTGCCGAAGCTGAGTACAATTTTTTTTCATTGCCCTTTTGACCTTTTGGGTGTATCTCGCTTAATGGCGTTACATACCACGTCTCTTCAGGGAGTCGCAGTGTAGGCCCAAAAAGCCTCTTCCGAGACATACTTCAGGGCATGGAATGTGTATGACTAGGTGCACTGAGAAAGTTTTGGAGTGTAAATGTTGCCCACAGAAGGGATTTTCCTGTAAAACTTACTTTCAGTATTCGCCTCAAAGCGCGCTCTTGGAATCCACATCAGTCATGTGTGAGGAAGAATGAGCTCTTGCCAGAAAACTCAACTTACATATTCAGCGTACTCTCATCAGAATTAGCTGCTGTATCTCAGACTGTAGCCTGCCTCCTGAAGCTGAGTACAATTTTTGTTCATTGCCCTTTTTGACCTCGGATGTATCTCGGTTAATGGCGTTACATACCACATTCTCTTCAGGGAGTCGCAGTGTAGGCCCAAAAAGCCTCTTCCGAGGCATTCTTCAGGGCATAAAGTATGTACGACAAGGCGCATTGAGAAAGTTTTGGAGTGTAAATGTAGCCCACAGAAGGGCTTTTCCTGCAAAACTTTCTTTCTGTATTCGCCTCATAGAGCCCTCTCAGAATCCACATCAGTCATGTGTGAGGAAGAATGAGCTCTTGTCAGAAAACTCAACTTAGCTTTTCAGCATATTCTCGCCTGAAATAGCAGCTGTATCTCAGACTGTAGCCTGCTATCAAGAAGCTGGGAAGAATTCGTGTTCATTGCCCTTTTTGACTTTGAATGTATCTCGCTTAATGGCATTACATACCACTTTCTCTTCAGGGAGTCGTGGTGTAGGCCCGAAAAGCCTCTTCCTAGGCATGCTTCAGGGCATGGAATGTGCAGGCCAAGGTGCATTGAGAAAGTTTTGGAGTGTAAATGTTTCTCAAAGATGGGCTTTTCCTGTAAAACTTACTTTCTGTATTCGCTTCATAGAGCCCTCTCAGAATCCACATCAGTCATGTGTGAGGAAGAATGAGCTCTTGCCAGAAAACTCAGCTTAGCTTTTCAGCGTATTCTCAGCTGAATTAGATGCTGTATCTCAGAATGTAGACTGCTATCAGGTAGCTGGGAAGAATTCGTGTTCATTGCTCTTTTTGACTTTGAATGTATCTCGCTTAATGGCGTTACATCCCGATTGCTCTTCAGGGAGTCGCAGTGTAGGCCCGAAAAGCCTCTTCCGAAGCAAACTTCAGGGCATGGAATATGTAAGACAAGGCGCATTGAGAAAGTTTTGGAGTGGAAATGTTGCCCAAAGAAGGGATTTTCCTGTAAAACTGACTTTCTGGTTTCGCCTCATAGAGCCCTCTCAGAATCCACATCAGTCATGTGTGAGGAAGAATGAGCTCTTGCCAGAAAACTCAACTTAGCTTTTCAGCGTATTCTCAGCTGAATTAGCTGCTGTATCTCAGACTGTAGCCTGCTATCAAGAAGCTGGGAAGAATTCATGTTCATTGCCCTTTTTGACTTTGGATGTATCTCGCTTAATGGCGTTACATCCCGATTGCTCTTCAGGGAGTCACAGTGTAGGCCCGAAAAGCCTCTTCCGAAGCAAACTTCAGGGCATGGAATATGTAAGACCAGGCGCATTGAGAAAGTTTTGGAGTGGAAATGTTGCCCAAAGAAGGGCTTTTCCGGTAAAACTTACTTTCTGTATTCGCCTCATAGAGCCCTCTCAGAATCCACATCAGTCAGGTTTGAGGAAGAATGAGGCCTTGACAGAAAACTCAACTTAGCTTTTCAGCATATTTTCAGCTGAATTTGCTGCTGTATCTCAGACTGTAGCCTGCTATCATGAAGCTGGGAAGAATTCATGTTCATTTCCCTTTGTGACGTTGAATGTATCTCGCGTAATGGCATTACATCCCGATTGCTCTTCAGGGAGTCGCAGTGTAGGCCCGAAAAGCCTCTTCGGAGGCATACTTCAGGGCATGGAGTATGTAAGACAAGGCGCATTGAGAAAGTTTTGGAGTGAATGTTGCCAAATAAGGGCATTTCCTGTAAAACTTACTTTCTGTATTCGCCCATTGTGGCCTCTCAGAATCCACATGATACATGTGTGAGGAAGAATGAGCTCTTGCCAGAAAACTCAACTTAGATTTTCAGGGTATTCTCAGCTGAATTAGCTGCTCTATCTGAGACTATAGCCTCCTATCCAGAAGCTGGCAAGGATTTATGTTCATTGCCCTTTTTGACTTTGGTTGTATCTCGTGTTATGGCGTTACATACCACATGCTCTTCAGGGAGTCGCAGTGTAGGCCCGAAAAGCCTCTTCGGAGGCATACTTCAGGGCATGGAATATGTAAGACAAGGCGCACTGAGAACGTTTTGGTGTGGAATTGTTGCCCAAAGCAGGGCTTTTCCTGTAAAATTTACTTTCTGTATTCGCCTCATAGAGTCCTCTCAGAATCGGCATCAGTCATGTGTGAGGAATATAGAGCTCTTGCCAAAAAACTCACCTTAGCTATTCTGTGTGTTCTCAGCTGAATTAGCTGCTTTTTCTCAGACTGTAGCCTGCTATCATGAAGCTGGGATGAATTCAAGTACATTGTCCTTTGTGACTTTGAATGTATCTCGCTTATTGGCATTACATCCCCTTTTCTCTTCCGGGAGTCGAGTGTAGGCCCGAAAAGCCTCTTCCGAGGTTTACTTCTGGGCATGGAATATGTAAGACACGGTGCATTAAGAAAGTTTTGCAGTGTCAATATTTCCTAAAGAAGGGCTTTTCCTGAAAAATTTACTTTCTGTATTTGCCTCATAGAGCCCTGCAAATCCACATCAGTCATGTGTGAGGAAAAACGAGCTCCAGCCAGAAAATTCAACTTCTCAGCATATTCTTAGCTGAATTAGATTCTCTATCTCAGACTGTAGCCTGCTATCAAGAATCTGCCAAGAATTCATGCTCATTGCCCTTTTTGACTTTGGTTGTATCTCGCGTATTGGCATTACATCCCCTTTTCTCTTCCGGGAGTCGAGTGTAGGCCGAAAAGCCTCTTCCGAGGTTTACTTCTGGGCATGGAATATGTAAGACACGGTGCATTAAGAAAGTTTTGCAGTGTCAATATTTCCTAAAGAAGGGCTTTTCCTGAAAAATTTACTTTCTGTATTTGCCTCATAGAGCCCTCGCATAATCCACATCAGTCATGTGTGAGGAAGAATGAGCTCTTGCCAGAAACTTCAATGTAGATTTTCAACGTATTCTCAGCTGAATTAGCTGCTCTATCTCAGACTGTAGCCTGCTATCAAGAATCTGGAAAGAAGTCATGTCATTGCCCTTTTTGACTTGGGATGTATCTCACTTAATGGCGGTACATACCACTTTGTCTTCAGGGAGTCACAGTGTAGGCCCTAAAATCCTCTTCCGAGGCATACTTCAGGGCATGGAATACGTAAGACCAGGCGCATTGAGAAAGTTTTGGTGTGTAAATGTTGCCCAAAGAAGCGCATTTCCTGTAAAACTTACGTTCAGTGTTCGCATCATAGAGCCCTCTCAGAATCCACTCTGTCCTGTGTGAGAAAGAATGAGCTCTTGCCAGAAAACTCAACTTAGTTTCTCAACATATTCTCAGCTGAATTAACTGCTATGTCTCAGACTCTAGCCTGATATCAAGAAGCTGGTAAGAATTCATGTTCATTGTTTTTTCTGACATGGGATGTATCTCGATTAATGGCGTTACATACTATATTCTCTTCAGGGAGTCGCAGTGTAGGCCCGAAAAGCCCTTTCCGTGGCATACTTCAGGGCATGGGATATGTTAGAAAAAGCGCATTGAGAGAGCTTTGTAGTGTAAATGTTGCACAAGACAGGCTATTCCTGTAAGACTATCTTTCTATATTCGACCCCTAGAGCCCTCTAACAATCCACATCAGTCATGTGTGAGGAAGAATGAGCTCCTGCCAGAAAGCTCAGATTAGCTTTTCAGCATATTTTCAGCTGAATTAGCTGCTGTATCTCAGACTGTAACCTGATATCAAGAAGCTGGGAAGAATTCATGTTCATTGCCCTTTTTGACTTTGAATGTATCTCACTTGATGGCGTTACATACCACTTTCTGTTCAGGGAGTCGCAGTGTAGACCCGAACGGCCTCTTCCGAGGCAAATTTGAGGGCATGGATATGTCAGACAAGGTGCATTAAGATAGTTTTGGAGTGGAAATGTTGCCCAAAGAAGGGCTCTTAATGTAAAAAACACTGTCTATATTCGCCTCATAGAGCCCTCTCAGAATCTACATATGTCACATTTGAGGGAGAATGAGCTACTGCCAGAAAACTCAACTTATCCGTTCAGCGTATTCACAGCTGAATTGGCTGCTGTATCTCAGACTGTAGCCTGCTATCAAGAATCTGGAAAGAAGTCATGTCTTTGCCCTTTTTGACTTGGGATATATCTCAATTAATGGCGTTACATACCACTTTCTGTTCAGGGAGTCGCAGTGTAGACCCGAACGGCCTCTTCCGAGGCAAATTTGAGGGCATGGATATGTCAGACAAGGTGCATTAAGATAGTTTTGGAGTGGAAATGTTGCCCAAAGAAGGGCTCTTAATGTAAAAAACACTGTCTATATTCGCCTCATAGAGCCCTCTCAGAATCTACATATGTCACATTTGAGGGAGAATGAGCTACTGCCAGAAAACTCAACTTATCCGTTCAGCGTATTCACAGCTGAATTGGCTGCTGTATCTCAGACTGTAGCCTGCTATCAAGAATCTGGAAAGAAGTCATGTCTTTGCCCTTTTTGACTTGGGATATATCTCAATTAATGGCGTTACATACCACTTTGTCTTCAGGGAGTCACAGTGTAGGCCCAAAAAGCCTCTTCCAAGGCATACTTCCGGGCATGGAATACATATGACGAGGCGCATTGAGAAAGTTTTGGAGTGCAAACGTTGCCAAAAGAAGGGCTTTTCCTGTAAAACGTACTTTCTGTATTCGCCTTCGTAGAGCCCTCTTAGAAACCACATCATTCATGTGTGAGGAAGAATGAGCTCTTGCCAGAAAACTCAACTTAAGATTTTCAGCGTATTCTCAGCTGAATTAGCTGTTGTATCTCAGACTGCAGCCTGCTATCATAAAGCTGGGAAGAATTCATATTCATTCCCCTTTTTGTCTTGGGATGTATCGCATGTTATGGCGTTACATCCCGATTGCTCTTCAGGGAGTCGCAGTGTAGGCCCGAAAAGCCTCGTCCGAGGCATACTACAAGGAATGGAATATGTAAGACAAGGCGCATTGATAAAGTTTTGGAGTGTAAATGTTGCCCAAAGATGGACTTTTCCTGTAAATCCTACTTTCTGTATTCGCCTCATAGACTCCTGTTGAAATCCACATCAGTAATGTGTGAGGAAGAATGAGCTCTTGCCAGAAAATTCAAATTTTCCGCTTATTCTCAGCTGAATTAGCTGTTGTATCTCAGACTGCAGCCTGCTATAAAGAAGCTGGGAAAAATTCATATTCATTGCCCTTTTTGTCTTGGGATGTATCGCATGTTATGGCGTTACATCCCGATTGCTCTTCAGGGAGTCGCAGTGTAGGCCCGAAAAGCCTCGTCCGAGGCATACTACAAGGAATGGAATATGTAAGACAAGGCGCACTGGGAAAGTTTTGGAGTGGAAATGTTGCCCAAATAGGGCTTTTCCTGTAAAACTTGCTTTCTGTATTCGCCTCATAGAGCCCTCTCAGAATCCTCATCAGTAATGTGTGAGGAAGATTGAGCTCTCTCCAGAAAACTCAAATTAGATTTTCAGCGTATTCTCAGCTGAATTAGCTGCTGTATCTCAGACTTTAGTCTGCTATCAAGAAGCTTGTAAGGATTCATGTTCATTACCCTTTTTGACTTGGGAAGTATCTCGCTTATTGTCGTTACATACAACTTTCGCTTCAGGGAGTCTCAGTGCAGGCCCGAAGAGCCGCTTCCGAGGCCTATTTCAGGTCATGGAATATGTAAGGCAAGGCGCATTGAGAACTTTTCCCGGTGTGAATGTTGCCCAACGAAGGGCTTTCAATGTAAAAAATACTTTCTGTATTCGCCACATAGAGCCCTCTCACAATCCACATCAGTCATGTTTGAGCAAGAATGAGCCCTTCCCAGAAAATTCAACTTAGATTTTCAGCGTATTCTCAGCTTAATTAGCTGCTGTATCTCAGATTGTAGCCTGCTATCCACAAGCTTGTAAGGATCCATGTTCATTGCCCTTTTTGACTTGGATGTATCTCGTGTTATGGCATTAGATACCACATTCTCTTCATGCAGTCGTAGTGTAGTCCCGAAAACTCACTTCCGAGGCATACTTCAGGGCATGGAATACGTAAGACAAGGCACATTGAGAGACTTTTGGAATGTAAACGTTGCCTAAAGTAGGGCTTTTCCTGAGAAACAAACTTTCTGGTTTCGCCTCATATCACGCTCTTGGAATCCACATCAGTCATGTGTGAGGAAGGATGAGCTCTTGCCAGAAAACTCACCTTAAATGTTCAGCATATTCTCAGCTGAATTAGCTGTTGTATCTCAGATTGTAGCCTGCTATCAAGAATCTGGAAAGAAGTCATGTCATTACCTTTTTTGACTTGGGATGTATCTCAATTAATGGCGTTACATACTACTTTCTCTTCAGGGAGTCACAGTGTAGGCCAGAAACGCTTCTTCCGAGGCATACTTCAGGGCATGGAATACATATGACATGGCGGATTGAGAAAGTTTTGGAGTGTAAATGTTGCCCAAAGAAGGGCTTTTCCTGTAAAACTAACTTTCTGAATTCTCCAAATAGAGCCCTCTCAGAATCCACATCAGTCAAGTGTGAGGAAGAATGAGCTCTTGCCAGAAAACTCCACTAACATTATCAGCATAATTGCAGCTCGATTAGATGCTGTATCTCAGATTGTAGCCTGATATATAGAAGCTGAGAAGAATTCATATTGATTTCTCTTTTTGGCTTTGGATGTATCTCAATTAATGGCATTACATCCCACTTTCTCATCAGGAATTCGCAGTGTAGGCCAGAAACGCTTCTTCCGAGGCATACTTCAGGGCATGGAATACATATGACATGGCGGATTGAGAAAGTTTTGGAGTGTAAATGTTGCCCAAAGAAGGGCTTTTCCTGTAAAACTAACTTTCTGAATTCTCCAAATAGAGCCCTCTCAGAATCCACATCAGTCAAGTTTGATGAAGAATGAGCTCTTGCCAGACATCTCAAATTATGTTTTCAGCGTATGCTCCTCTGAATTAGCTGCTGTATCTCAGACTGTAGCCTGCTATGTAGAAGCTGGGAAGAATTCATGATCATTGCCCTTTTTGACTTTAGAAGCATTTCGCGTGGTGGAGATATATACCACTCTCTCTTCAGCGAATCGCAGTTTACTCCAGAAAAGCACCTTCAGAGGCATTCCTAATGGCATGGAATATGTAAGAAAAAGGACATTGAGATAGCTTTAGAGTGTAAAGGTAGCCCAAAGAAGTGTTTCTGTTGTAAAGCTTACTTTCTGTATTTGCCTCATAGATCCCTCTCGATTTCCACATCAGTCCGGTGTGAGGAAGAATGAGCTCTTGCCAGTAAACTCAACTTAGATTTTCACCGTATTACAGCCTAATAAGCTAATGTATCTCAGACTGTAGCCTGCTATCAAGAAGCTGGGAAGAATTCATGTCATTGCCCAGTGTGACTTGGGATGTATCTCTTGTTATGGTGTTACATACCACTTTCTCTTCAGGGAGTCGCAGTGTAGGACCGAAAAACGTCTTCGGAGGCATACTTCAGTGCATGGAATATGTAACACAAGGCGCACTGAGAAAGTTTTGGAGTGTAAATGTTGCCCAAAGAAGGGCTTTTCCTGTAAAACTTACTTTCTGTATTCGCCTCATAGAGCCCTCTCAGAATTCACATCTGTCATGTGTGAGGAAGAATGAGCTCTTGCCAGACAACTCAACTTAGGTTTTCAGCGTATGCTCCCCTGAATTAACTGCTGTATCTCAGACTGTAGGCTGCTATCTAGAAGCTGGGAAAAATTCAGGATCATTGCCCTTTTTGACTTTGGATGAATTTCGCGTGGTGGAGATATATATCACTTTCTCTTCAGCGAGTCGCAGTTTACGCCCGAATAGCATCTTCAGAGGCATTCCTAACGGCATGGAATACGTAAGACAATGGACATTGAGAAATCTTTAGAGTATAACGGTAGCCGAAAGAAGTATTTCTCCTGTAAAACTTACTTTCGGTATTAGCCTCATATAGCCCTCTCGGATTCCACATCAGTCAGGAGTGAGGAAGAATGAGCTCTTGCCAGAAACTCTACTTAGCTATTCCAGGTATTCTCAGCTGAATTAGCTGCTGTATCTAAGACTGTAGCCTGCTATCTAGAAGCTGTGAAGAATTCTTATTCAATGCCATTTTTGAAGTGGGATGTATCTCGCTTAATGGCGTTACATACCACTTTCTCTAAAGGGAATTGCAGTGTAGGCCCCAAAAGCCACTTCCGAGGCATACTTCAGGGCATGGAATATGTAAGACCAGGCGCATTGGAAAAGTTTTGGAGTAGAAATGTTGCCCAAAGAAGGGCTTTTCCTGTAAAACTTACTTTCTGTATTTGTCTCATAGAGCCCTCTCAGAATCCACATTAGTCATGTGTGAGGTAGAATGTGCTCTTGCCAGAAACTCTACTTAGCTATTCCAGGTATTCTCAGCTGAATTAGCTGCTGTATCTAAGACTGTAGCCTGCTATCTAGAAGCTGTGAAGAATTCTTATTCAATGCCATTTTTGAAGTGGGATGTATCTCGCTTAATGGCGTTACATACCACTTTCTCTAAAGGGAATTGCAGTGTAGGCCCCAAAAGCCACTTCCGAGGCATACTTCAGGGCATGGAATATGTAAGACCAGGCGCATTGGAAAAGTTTTGGAGTAGAAATGTTGCCCAAAGAAGGGCTTTTCCTGTAAAACTTACTTTCTGTATTTGTCTCATAGAGCCCTCTCAGAATCCACATTAGTCATGTGTGAGGTAGAATGTGCTCTTGCCAGAAAACACAACTTAGCTTTTCAGCGTATTCTCAGCTGAATTAGCTACTGTATCTCAGACTGTAATCTTCTATCAAGAACCTGGGAAGAATTTATGTTCATTGCCCTTTGTGTCTTGCGATGTATGTCGCTTATTGGCGTTACATACCACTTTCGCTTCAGGGAGATGGATTGTAGGGCCGAAAAGACTCTTGCGAAGCATACTTCAGGGCATGGAATATGTAAGAGAAGGCACATTGAGAGAGTTTTGGAGTGGAAATGTTGCCCAAAGTTGGGCTTTCCTGTAAAACTTACTTTCTGTATTTGCCTCATAGCACGCTCTTTGAATTCACATCAGTCATGGGTGAGGAATAATGGACTCTTGCCAGAAAACTCAACTTAGCTCTTCAGCTTATTCTCAGCTGAATTAGCTGCTGTGTCTGACTGTAGCCCGCAATCATGAAGCTGAGAAGAATTAATGTTCATTGCCCTTTTTGACTTGGGATTTATCTCGCTTAATGGGGTTGCATCCCACTTTCTCTTCAGGGAGTAGCAGTGTAGGCCTAAAATCCTCCTCCGAGGCATACTTCAGGGCATGGAATATGTAAGACAAGGTGCAGTTAGAAAGTTTTGGAGGATAAATGTTAACCAAAGAAGGGTTTTTCCTGTCAAACTTACTTTCTGTAATCGCCCCATAGCGCCCTCTTGGAATCCACCTCAGTCATGTGTGAGGAAGGATGAGCTCTTGCCAGAAAACTCAACTTAAGTTTTCAGCGTATTCTCAGCTGAATTAGCTGCTGTATCTGACTGTAGCCCGCAATCATGAAGCTGAGAAGAATTAATGTTCATTGCCCTTTTTGACTTGGGATTTATCTCGCTTAATGGGGTTGCATCCCACTTTCTCTTCAGGGAGTAGCAGTGTAGGCCTAAAATCCTCCTCCGAGGCATACTTCAGGGCATGGAATATGTAAGACAAGGTGCAGTTAGAAAGTTTTGGAGGATAAATGTTAACCAAAGAAGGGTTTTTCCTGTCAAACTTACTTTCTGTAATCGCCCCATAGCGCCCTCTTGGAATCCACCTCAGTCATGTGTGAGGAAGGATGAGCTCTTGCCAGAAAACTCAACTTAGGTTTTCAGCGTATTCTCAGCTGAATTAGCTGCTTTATCTCAGACTGTAGCATGCTATCCAGAAGCTTGTATGGATTTATGTTCATTGACCTTTTTGACGTGGGATGTATCTCGTGTTATGGCGTTACATACCACATTTTCTTCAGGGAGTCGCACTGTAGGACCGAAAATCCTCTTCCAAGGTATACTTCAGAGCATGGAATATGTAAGACAAGGCACATTGAAAAAGTTTTGGAGTGGAAATGTTGCCCAAAGCAGGGCTTTTCCTGTAAAACTTACCTTCTCTATTCGCCTCATAGGGCGCTCTTCGAATCCACATCAGTATTGTGTGAGGAAGAATGAGCTCTTGCCAGAAAAGTCAACTTAGCTTTTCAGCGTATTCTCAGCTGAATTAGCTGCTGTATCTCAGACTATAGCCTGCAATCAAGAAGCTGGGAAGAATTCATGTTTATTGCCCTTTTTATCTTGCGATATATGTCGCTTATTGGCGTTACATCCCACTTTCTCTTCAGGGAGTCGCAGTGTAGGCCCGAAATGCTTCTTCCGAGGCATACTTCAGGGCATGAAATATGTAAGACAAGGCGCATTCAGACGGTTTTGGAGTGTAAATGTTGTCCAAAGAAGGGCTTTTCCTGAAAAACTTCTTTTTTGTATTCGCCTCATATTGCGGTCTTGGAATCCACGTCAGTCATGTGTGAGAAAGAATGAGCTCTTCCCAGAAAACTCAGCTTACCTTTTCAGCGTATTCTCAGACGAATTCGCTGCTTTATCTCAGACTGTAGCCTGCTATCAAGAACCTGGGAAGAATTCATGTTCCTTTCCCTTTTTGACTTGGGATGTATCACTTCTTATGGTGGTACATCCCACGTTTTCATCATGGAGTTGCTGTGTAGGCCCAAAAAGCCTCCTCCGAGGCATACTTCAGGACATGGAATATGTAAGACAAGGCGCATTCAGACGGTTTTGGAGTGTAAATGTTGTCCAAAGAAGGGCTTTTCCTGAAAAACTTCTTTTTTGTATTCGCCTCATATTGCGGTCTTGGAATCCACGTCAGTCATGAGTGAGGAAGAATGAGCTCTTCCCAGAAAACTCAGCTTACCTTTTCAGCGTATTCTCAGACGAATTCGCTGCTTTATCTCAGACTGTAGCCTGCTATCAAGAACCTGGGAAGAATTCATGTTCCTTTCCCTTTTTGACTTGGGATGTATCACTTCTTATGGTGGTACATCCCACGTTTTCATCATGGAGTTGCTGTGTAGGCCCAAAAAGCCTCCTCCGAGGCATACTTCAGGACATGGAATATGTAAGACAAGGTACACTGAGATAATTTTGGAGAGGAAATGTTGCCCAAAGAAAGGCATTTTCTGTAACTAACTTTCTGTATTCGCCTCATAGAGTCCTCACCGAATCCACATCAGTCTGGAGTGAGGAAGAATGAGCTCTTGTAAGAAAACTCAACTTAGATTTTCAGTGCATTCTCAGCTGAATTAGATGCTGTATCTCAGAATGTAGACTGCTATCAGGTAGCTGGGAAGAATTCATGTTCATTGCTCTTTTTGACTTTGAATGTATCTCGCTTAATGGCGTTACATCCCGATTGCTCTTCAGGGAGTCGCAGTGTAGGCCAGAAAGCCTTTTCCGAGGGGTACTTCAGGACATGGAATATGTAAGACAAGCAACATTGAGAAATTTTTGTATTGTAAATGTTCCCCTAGGAAGGGCTTTTCCTGAAATACTTACTTTATGTATTCGACTCATAGTGCCCTCTCAGAATCCACATCAGTCAGCTGTAAGGAAAATTGAACTCTTGCCAAAAAAGTCAACTTATATTGTCAGCATATTCTCAGCTGAATTTGCAGCTTTATCTCAGACTGCACCCTCCTATCAAGAATCTGGGAAGAATTCATGTTCATTTCCCTTTGTGAGTAGGGATGTATCTCACTTAATGGCGTTACATACCACTTTTTCTTCAGGGATTCGCAGTGTAGGCCTGAAAAGTCTCTTCCGAGGCATACTTCAGGGCATGGAGTATGTAAGACAAAGCGCACTGAGAGATTTTTGGGGTGTAAACGTTGCCCAACGAAGGGCTTTTCCTGTAAAATTTACTGTCTGTATTCTCCTCATAGAGTCCTCTTATAATCCACATCAGTCATGTGTGAGGAAGAATGCGCTCTTGCCAGAAAACTCAACGTACTTTACAGCTTATTCGCAGCTGAATTAGATGCTGTATCTCAGACTGTAGACTGTTATAAAGAAGCTGGGAAGAATTCATGTTCATTTCCCTTTGAGACTTGGGATGTATCTCGCTTAATGGTGTTACATATCACTTTCTCTTCAGGGAGTCACAGTGTATTCCCGACGAGCCTCTTCCGACACTTACTTCAGGGCGTGGAATATGCAAGACAATGCGCATTGAGAAAATTTTGCGGTGGAAATGTTGCCGAATGAGGGCTTTTCCTGTGCAACTAACTTTCTGGATTCGCCCCATAGAGCCCTCTCAGAATCCACATCAGTCATGTGTGGGGAAGAATGAGCTCTGGCCAGAAAACACAACGTACTTTACAGCTTATTCGCAGCTGAATTAGATGCTGTATCTCAGACTGTAGACTGTTATAAAGAAGCTGGGAAGAATTCATGTTCATTTCCCTTTGAGAGTCGGGATGTATCTCACTTAATGGCGTTAAATCCCACATTCTCTTCAGGGAGTCGCAGTGCATGCCTGAAAAGCCTCTTCCGAGGCATACTTCAGGGCAGGCAATATGTAAGACAAGGCGCATTGAGAGAATTTTGGAGTGTAACTGTTGCCCAAAGAAGGGCTTTTCTTGTAGAACTAACTTTCAGGATTCGCCCCATAGAGCCCTCTCAGAATCCACATCAGTCATGTGTGAGGAAGAATGAGCTCTTGCCAGAAAACTCAACTTAGCTCTTCAGCGTATGCTCCGCTGAATTAGCTGCTGTATCTTAGACTGTAGGCTGCTCTCATGAAGCTGTGAAGAATTCATGTTCATTGCCATTTGTGTCTTTGATTGTATCTCGCGTAATGGCGTTAAATTCCACTCTTCGGGGAGCCGCAGTGTTGGACCGAAAAGCCTCCTCCGAAGCATACTTCAGGGCATGGTATATGTAACACATATACCATGTGTTACAATCCAAAGTTTTGGATTGTAAATGTTGCAGAAAGAAGGGCTTTTCCTGTAAAACTTACTTTCGGTATTCGCCTCATAGAACCCTCTCAGTATCCAAATCAGTCATTGGTGTGGAAGAATGAGCTCTTGCCAGAAAAATCAACTTACGATTTCAGCATATTCTCAGCTGAATTAGCATCTGTATCTCAGACTGTAGCCTGCTATCAAGAAACATGTAAAGATACATGTTCATTGCCCTTTATGACTTGGGATGTACCTTGCGTAATGGCGTTACATATCACTTTCTATTCAGGGAGTCAGATTGTAGGGCCGAAAAGTCCCTTCCGAAGCATACTACAGGGCATGGAGTATATAAGGCAAGGCACATTGAGATAGTTTTGGAGTGGAAATGTTGCCCAAATAAGGGCCTTTCCTGTAAAACTTACTTTCGGTATTCGCCTCATAGAGCCCTCTTGGAATGCATGTTAGCCATGTGTGAGGAAGAATGAGCTTTTCCCAGAAAACTCAACTAAGCTTTCAGCGTGTGCTCACATAAATTAGCTGCTGTATCTGAGACTGTAACCTGCAAACAGGAAGTTGGTGAGATTTCATGTTCATTGCCCTTTTTGACTTGGGATGTATCTCGCCTTATGGCGTTCCATAGCTCTTTCTCTTCAGTGATTCGCAGTGTAGGCCCGGAAAGCCTCTTCCTAGGCCTACTTCAGGGCATGGAGTATATAACACAAGGTGCATTCAGAAAGTTTTGGAGTGTAAATGTTGCCAAATGAAGGGCTTTACCTGTAAAACTTAATTTCTGTATTCGCCTCACAGAGCCCCCTTGGAATCCAACTCAGTCATGTGTGAGGAAGAATGAGCTTTTCACAAAAAACTCAACTAAGCTTTTGGCATATGCTAACATGAATTAGCTGCTGTATCTGAGACTGTAACCTGCTATCAGGAAGCTGGTGAGATTTCATGTTCATTGCCCTTTTTGACTTGGGATGTATCTCGCCTTATGGCGTTCCATAGCTCTTTCTCTTCAGTGATTCGCAGTGTAGGCCCGGAAAGCCTCTTCCTAGGCCTACTTCAGGGCATGGAGTATATAACACAAGGCGCATTGAGATAGTTTTGGAGTGTAAATCTTGCCCAAAGAAGGGCTTTTCCTGTAAAACTTACTTTCTGTATTCGCCTCCTAGAGCTCTCTTGGAATCCACCTCTGTCGTGTGTGAGGAAGTATGAGCACTTCCCAGAAAACTCAACTAAAAGTTCAGTGTATGCAAACATGACTTAACTGCTTTAACTGAGATTGTAACCTGCTGTAAGGAAGCTGGTGAGATTTCATGTTGATTGCCCTTTTTGACCTGGGATGCATCTCGCGTTCTGCCGTTGCATACCTCTTTCTCTTGAGGGAGTAGCAGTGTAGGCCCGAAAAGCATGTTCCGAGGCATACTTCTGGGCATGGAGTATATAAGGGATAGCGCATTGAGAAAGGGTTGGAGTGCAAACGTTGCCGAAAGAAGGGCTTTTCCTGTAAAACTTACTTTGTCTATTTGCCTCCTACGGCATTCCTGGAAGCCACCTCAGTCGTGTGTGAGGAAGAATGAGCTCTTCCCAGAAAACTCAAGTAAGTTTTCAGCGTATGCTCACAGGAATTAGCTGCTGTATCTGAGACTGTAACCTGGTATCAGGAAACTGGTGAGATTTCGTGTTCATTGCGCTTTATGATGCGATTAATCTTGTGTCCTAAAGTTACATACGTCTATCTCTTCAGGGAGTCGCAGTGTAGGCCCGAAAAGCCTCTTACGTTTCCTACATCAGGGACTGGAGTATACAAGGCAAGGCGCATTGAGAAGGGGTTGGAGTGTAAATGTGGCCCCAAAGAAGGGCTTTTCCTGTAAAAATTACTTTCTGCATTAGCCTCACAGGGCAAACCTGGAAACCACCTCAGTTGTGTGTGATGAAGAATGAGCTCTTCCCAGAAAACTCAAGTAAGCTTTCAGCTTGTGCTCACAGGAATTAGCTGCTGTATCTGAGTCTGTATCCTGATATCAGGAAACTGGTGAGATTTCGTGTTCATTGCCCTTTATGATGCGATTAATCTTGTGTCCTAAAGTTACATACGTCTATCTCTTCAGGGAGTCGCAGTGTAGGCCCGAAAAGCCTCTTACGTTTCCTACATCAGGGACTGGAGTATACAAGGCAAGGCGCATTGAGAAGGGGTTGGAGTGTAAATGTGGCCCCAAAGAAGGGCTTTTCCTGTAAAAATTACTTTCTGCATTAGCCTCACAGGGCAAACCTGGAAACCACCTCAGTTGTGTGTGATGAAGAATGAGCTCTTCCCAGAAAACTCAAGTAAGCTTTCAGCTTGTGCTCACAGGAATTAGCTGCTGTATCTGAGTCTGTATCCTGATATCAGGAAACTGGTGAGATTTCGTGTTCATTGCCCTTTTTGACTTGGGATGAATCTCACATTCTGGCGTTACATACCTCTTTCTCTTCAGGGAGTCGCAGTGTAGGCCCGAAAAGCCTATTCTGATGCCTACTTCAGGGTATGGAGTATATAACGCAAGGCGCCTTGAGACAGGGTTGAATTTTAAATGTTGCCCAAAGAAGGGCTTTTGCTGTAAAACTTACATTCTGTATTCGCCTCATAGATCGCTCCTGGAAGCCACGTCAGTGGTGTGTGAGGAAGAATCAGCTCTTCCCAGAAAACTCAAGAAAGCTTTCAACATATGCCCACAGGATTTATCGCCTGTATCTTAGACTGTAATCTGCTCTCAGGAAGCTGGTGAGATTTCACGTTCATTGCCCCTTTGGTCTTGGGATGTATCTCACGTTCTGGCGTTCCATACCCCTTTTTCTTCAGGGAGTGGCAGTGTAGGCCCGAAAAGCGCATTCCAAGGCCTACTTCAGGGCATGGAGTATTTAAGGCAAAGCACCTTGAGAAAGGGTTGGAGTGTACATGTTGCCGCAAAGAAGGGCTTTTCCTGTAAAACTTACTTACTGTATTCCACTCATAGAGCCCTCTTGGAATCCACATCAGTAGTGTGTGAGGAAGAATGAGCTTTTCCGTGAAAATTCAAGTAAGCTTTCCACGGATGCTCACAGGAATGAGCTGCTGTATCTGAGACTGTAACTTGCTCTCAGGAAGCTGGTGAGATTTCATGTTCATTGCCCAATTGGACTTGAGATGTATCTCTCGTTCTGGCGTTCCAAACGTCTTTCTCTTCAGAGAATGGCAGTGTAGGCCCGAAAAGCCTCTTCCGAGGTCTACTTCAGGGCATGGAGTATATAAGTCAACGCGCCCTGAGAAAGGGTTGGAGTGTAAATGTTGACCCAAAGAAGGGCTTTTCCTGTAAAACTTACTTTCTGCATTCGCCTCCTAGTGCCCTCTTGAAATTCACCTCCGTCGTGTGTGAGGAAGAATGAGCTCTTCCCAGAAAACTCCAGTAAGCCTTCCGCGGATTCTCACAGGAATTAGCTGCTGTATCTGAGACTCAAACCTGCTATCAAGAAGCTGGTGAGTTTTCATGTTCATTGCCGTTTTTGACTTGGGATGCATCTCGCGTTCTGGAGTTCCATACCTCTTTCTCTTCAGGGAGTGGCAGTGTAGGCCCAAAAAGCCTCTTCCCAGGCTTAGTTCTGGGCATGGAGTATATAAGTCAGGGCGCCTTGAGAAAGGGTTGGAGTGTAAGTGTTGCCCCAAAGAAGGGCTTTTCCTGTAAAACTGACTTTCTGTATTCGCCGCCAAGAGCCCTCTTGAAATTCACCTCCGTCGTGTGTGAGGAAGAATGAGCTCTTCCCAGAAAACTCCAGTAAGCCTTCCGCGGATTCTCACAGGAATTAGCTGCTGTATCTGAGACTCTAACCTGCTATCAGGAAGTTGGTGAGATTTCGAGTTCTTTGCCTTTTATGATTTGGGATGTATCTCGAGTTCTGGCGTTCCATACATCTTTCTCTTCAGGGAGTGGCAGTGTAGGCCCGAAAAGCATGTTCCGAGGCATGCTTCTGGGCATGGAGTATATAAGGGATAGCGCATTGAGAAAGGGTTGGAGTGCAAACGTTGCCGAAAGAAGGGCTTTTCCTGTAAAACTTACTTTGTCTATTTGCCTCCTACGGCATTCCTGGAAGCCACCTCAGTCGTGTGTGAGGAAGAATGAGATCTTCCCAGAAAACTCAAGTAATCTTTCTGCGTATGCTCACAGGAAGTAGCTGCTGTATCTGAGACTGTAACCTGCTCTCAGGAAACTGGTGAGATTTCGTGTTCATTGCGCTTAATGATTGCGGTTAATCTCGTGTTCTAAAGTTACATACGTCTATCTCTTCAGGGAGTCGCAGTGTAGGCCCGAAAAGCCTCTTCCGTTTCCTACATCAGGGAATGGAGTATACAAGGCAAGGCGCATTGAGAAGGGGTTGGAGTGTAAATGCTGCCCAAGAGTAGCTTTTCCTGTAAAACTTACTTTCTGCATTTGCCTCATATGGCACACCTGGAATCCACTTCAGTCATGTGTGACGAAGAATGAGCTCTTCTCAGAAATGTCAAGTAAGCTTTCCACGGATGCTCACAGGAATTTACTCTTGAGACTGTAACCTGCTCTCAGGAAGCTGGTGGATTTCATGTTCATTGCCCTTTTGAACTTGGGATATACCTCAGGTTCTGGCGTTCCATACCTCTTTCTATTCAGGCAGTGGCAGTGCAGGCCCGAAAAGCCTCTTCGTGGCCTACTTCAGGGCTTGGAGTATATAAGGCAAGGCACCTTGAGAAAGGCTTGGAGTGTAAAGGTTGCCCCAAAGAAGGGCTTTTCCTGTAAAACTTACTTTCTGTATTCGTCTCCTAGAGCCCTCTAGGAATCCACCTCAATCGTGTGTGAGGAAGAATGAGCTCTTCCCAGAAAACTGAAGTAAGCTTTCAGCGGAGGCTAACAGGAATTAGCTGCTGTATGTGAGACTGTAGCCTGCTCTCAGGAAGCTGGTGAGATTTCATGTTCATTGCCTTTTTGTCTTGGGATGTATCTCGCGTTCTGGCGATCCGTACCTCTTTCTCTTCTGGGAGTCACAGTATAGGCTCTAAAAGCCTCTTCCGAGGCCTACTTCAGTTCATGGAGTACATAAGGAAAGGCACCTGGAAAAAGGCTTCCAGTGTAAATGATGCCCAAAGAAGGGCTTTTTCTATAAAACTCACTTGCTGTATTCGCCTCATAGAGCCCTCTTGGAATCTACCTCAGTTATGTGTCAGGAAGTATGAGCTCTTCACAGAAAACTCAAGGAAGCTTTCAGCGGAGGCTAACAGGAATTAGCTGCTGTGTCTGAAACTGTAACCCGTTCTCAGGTAGCTGGTGGGATTTCATGTTCACTGCACTTTTGGACTTGGGATGTATCTCGCGTTCTGGCGATCCGTACCTCTTTCTCTTCTGGGAGTCATAGTATAGGCTCTAAAAGCCTCTTCCGAGGCCTACTTCAGTTCATGGAGTACATAAGGAAAGGCACCTGGAAAAAGGCTTCCAGTGTAAATGATGCCCAAAGAAGGGCTTTTTCTATAAAACTCACTTGCTGTATTCGCCTCATAGAGCCCTCTTGGAATCCACCTCAGTAGTGTGTGAGGAAGAATGAGCTCTTCCCAGAAAACTCAAGTAAGATTTCCACAGATACTTACAGGAATTAGCTGCTGTATCTGAGTCTGTAACCTGCTCTCGGGAAGCTGCTGAGATATCATGTTCATTGACTTTCTTTCTTGGGATGTATCTCGTGTTCTGGCGTTCCGTACCTCTTTTTCTTCACAGAGTGGCAGTGTAGGCCCAAAAAGCCTCTTCCGAGGCCTACTTCAGGGCATAGAGTGTATAAGGCAAGGCGCCTTCAGAAAGTGTTGGAGTGTACATGTTGCCCCAAAGAAGGGCATTTCCAGTAAAACTTAGTTCCTGTATTCGCCTCATAGTGCCCTCCTGGAATCCACCTCAACCGTGTGTGAGGAAGAATGTGCTCTTCCCAGAAAACTCAAGAAAGCATTCCGTGGATTCTCACAGGAATTTTTGCTTAATCTGAGACTGTAACCTGCTCTCAGGAAGCTGGTGAGATTTCATGTTCATTGACCTTTTTGTCTTGGTATGTATCTCGCATTCTGCCATTACATACGTCTTTCTCTTCAGGGAGTGGCAGTGTAGGCCCGAAAAGTCTCTTCCGAGGCCTACTTCAGGGCATGGAATATATAAGGCAAGGCGCCTTGAGAAAGGGTTGGAATGTACATGTTGCCCAAAAGAAGGGCGTTTCCAGTAAAACTTAGTTCCTGTATTCGCCTCATAGTGCCCTCCTGGAATCCACCTCAACCGTGTGTGAGGAAGAATGTGCTCTTCCCAGAAAACTCAAGAAAGCATTCCGTGGATTCTCACAGGAATTTTTGCTTAATCTGAGACTGTAACCTGCTCTCAGGAAGCTGGTGAGATTTCATGTTCATTGACCTTTTTGTCTTGGTATGTATCTCGCATTCTGCCATTACATACGTCTTTCTCTTCAGGGAGTGGCAGTGTAGGCCCGAAAAGTCTCTTCCGAGGCCTACTTCAGGGCATGGAATATATAAGGCAAGGCGCCTTGAGAAAGGGTTGGAATGTACATGTTGCCCAAAAGAAGGGCGTTTCCAGTAAAACTTAGTTCCTGTATTCGCCTCATAGTGCCCTCCTGGAATCCACCTCAACCGTGCGTGAGGAAGAATGTGCTCTTCCCAGAACACTCAAGTAAGCTTTCTGCAGATGCTCACAGGAATTAGCTGTTGTATCTGAGACTGTAAGCTGCTCTTAGGAAGCTCAGAGATTTCATGTTCATTGCCCTGTTGGACTTAGGATGTATCTCGCGTTCCGGCCTTACATACATCGTTCTCTTCAGGGAGTCGCAGTGTAGGCCTGAAAAGGCTCTTCAGAGGCCTACTTCAGGGCATGTAGTATATAAGGCAAAGCGCATTGGGAAATGTTGGAGTGTAAATGTTGCCCAAAGAATGGCTTTTCCTGTAAAACTTACTTTAACAATTCGCCTCATAGAGCCTTCTTGGAATTCATCTCAGTCGTGTGTGAGGAAAAATGAGCTCTTCCCAGAAAACTGAAGTAACCTTTCAGCATATGCTCACAGGAATTAGCTGATGTATCTGAGTCTGTAACCTGCTCTCA
>JAIOJX010000017.1:1042423-1096919 GCA_022376925.1 Tragulus kanchil
TTTTTGGGGGAAAAAATTTTAAAAAAACCCTTCATTTTTTCCCATGTTTTTAAAAAGGGAAAGAAGGAGTACTTGCCAGAACAGTAAATCAAGATTTTCAGCGTACGCTCACCTGAATTTGCTGCTGTATCTCAGACTGTTGCCTGCTATCAAGGAGCTGTGGATTGGAGGAGCCGCCGGAACCCGCCCCGCGGGGGGGCCGCGACCCCGGGGAGCCGCGGGCCCGGAGGGCCATTTTTATCACGGAACACCACAGCAAACCAGACATAGAGCCCACACCCCCTGACCAATCATCAAACCAAGGATCCTCGAAGCGGAAGCCCGGATTCCAAGATGCCACACTGATTATCAAAGAACATACAACACTACAGATTATTCACCTGTAAACAAGGTCTATCACCACCCAAGACACAAACCACTGAACCCTTCTACAAGGACAGAAACCCAAAGGAAGGGAGAATCAACCAAGAAGGCTGGTGGAAATAAGAACTCCATACACACAGACACACACAAAGAAACAAAAATTAACCTAATGATGAAACGTCAGAGAAACACTGTACAAATGAAGGACCAAGCTAGAGAAACACCACTTCAAATGACAGAGGAGGAGATAGACAAGCTATCTGAAAGAGAATTCAGAAAAACTATACTAATGAGGATGCAAAACACCGAAAACAGAATATTAGAGGAAATTAGTGCATTGAGAAAAGACATGCAGGAAATGAAAAATAAGCAAATAGAGACCACCAACTCAATTGCTGAACTCAAAAATACTATAGAAGGTCTCAACAGTAGAGTATCAGAGGCTGAAGAACGGATAAGTGAGCTGGAAGACAGAATGGTGGAAATAAGTGCTGAAGAACAGAACAAAGCCCAAAGAATTAAAAGAACTGAGGATAGCCTCAGAGACCTATGGGACAATATTAAACGCACCAACATTAGAATTATAGGAGTTCCAGAAGAAGAAGAAGAGAAGAAAGACTATGAAAAAATTCTTGAAGAGGTTATAGTTGAAAACTTCCCCAGCATGGGAAAGGAGATAGTCAACCAAGTCCAGGAAGCACAAAGAGTTCCATACAGAAGAAACCCCAGAAGAAACACACCAAGGCACATACTAATCAAACTAACACAGACTAAATATAAAGACAGATTACTAAAAGCAGCTAGGAGCAAACAACAAATAACATATAAAGGAAACCCCATACGTTTAACTGCGGATCTCTCAACAGAAACCCTACAGGCCAGAAGAGAATGGCAAGATACATTTAAACGGCTAAAAGAGAATAACCTGCAACCACGAATTCTCTACCCAGCAAGAATCTCATTCAGAATGGATGGTGAAGTCAAAAGCTTCACAGACAAGCAAAAACTAAAAGAATTCTGTACCACAAAACCAACCCTACAACAAGTGTTAAAGGGCCTGATATAGCCAATAAATACAAGAGTAGGAGAAGCCTTACAAATCAAACCCCAAATTTCTAAGAAGATGACAATAGGAACATTCGTATCAATAATTACTTTGAACGTAAATGGACTAAATGCTCCAACCAAACGACATAGGCTGGCTGAATGGATCCAGAAGCAAGACCCATATATATACTGTTTACAAGAGACCCACTTCAGACCTAGAGACACTCATAGACTGAAAGTGAAAGGCTGGAAAAAGATATTTCATGCAAATAGAAATCAAAAGAAAGCTGGAGTAGCAATCCTTATATCAGACAAAATAGACTTTAAAGTAAAGAAGATTCTAAGAGACAAGGCAGGTCACTACATCATGATTAAGGGATCTATCCAAGAGGAAGACATAACAGTCATGAATATCTACGCACCCAACACAGGGGCACCTCAATACGTAAGACAGGTACTTTCAGACATAAAAGAAGAAATCAACAATAACACAATAATAGTAGGAGACTTTAACACTCCTCTCACACCAATGGACAGATCAACAAAACAGAAAATTAATAAAGAAACACAAGCCTTAAATGCCACACTGGAAAAGATGGACCTCATCGATATCTTTAGGACATTCCATCCAAAAGCAGAAGAATACACTTTCTTCTCAAGTGCTCACGGAACATTCTCCAGGATAGATCACATCTTGGGCCACAAATCTAACCTCATTCAGTTCAAGAAAACCGAAATTATATCAACCATCTTCTCGGACCACAATGCAATGAGACTGGAGATCAACTACCAGAACAAAAACCCTAAAAACAGAAACACATGGAGATTAAACAATACATACCTAAAAAACAAACTGATCATTGAGGAAATCAAAGGAGAAATTAAACAATTCCTAGAAGAAAATGACAATGAACACACGACCGTGCAAAACCTATGGGATACTGCAAAAGCAGTTCTAAGAGGGAAATTTATAGCAATACAATCCCACCTCAAGAAACTAGGAAAATATGAAGCAGATGGCCTAACCCTCCGCTTAAAACAGTTGGAGAAAGAAGAACAAAAACATCCCAAAGCCAGCAGAAGAAGAGAAATCATAAAGATCAGAGCAGAAATAAATGAGAAAGAAACAAAAGAAACAATAGTAAAGATAAATAAAACAAAAAGCTGGTTCTTTGAAAAGGTAAACAAAATTGACAAGCCACTGGCCAGACTAATTAAGAAAAAGAGAGAGAAGAACCAGATCAACAAAATCAAAAATGAAAAAGGAGAGATTACAACAGATAATGCAGAAATCCAAAGGATTCTAAGAGACTATTATGAGCAACTCTATGGCAACAAACTGGACAACTTGGAAGAAATGGACAGTTTCTTGGACAGGATTAATCTCCCAAGACTGAGCCAGGAAGAAACAGAAACTTTGAACAACCCAATCACAAGCTCAGAAATCGAATTTGTGATTAAAACTCTACCCAAAAATAAAAGCCCAGGACCAGATGGCTTCACAGCCGAATTCTACAAAACATTTAAAGAAGAGCTAATGCCTGTCCTTCTAAAACTCTTTCAAAAAATTGCACAGGAAGGAAAACTCCCAAACACATTCTACGAGGCCACCATCACCCTGATACCCAAACCAGGCAAAGACAACACAAAAAAGGAAAACTATAGGCCAATTTCACTGATGAACTTAGATGCCAAGATCCTCAACAAAATCCTAGCAAACAGAATTCAACGACATGTCAAAAAACTCATACATTATGATCAAGTTGGGTTCATCCCAGGCATGCAAGGCTTCTTCAACATCCGCAAATCAATCAACGTGATACACCATATCAACAAGTTGAAAGACAAAAATCACATGATCATCTCAATAGATGCAGAAAAAGCCTTGACAAAGTACAACATCCATTTATGATCAAAACTCTTCAGAAAATGGGCATAGAAGGAACCTATCTCAACATAATAAAAGCCATCTATGAGAAACCTACAGCGAACATTATTGTTAATGGTGAAAAAATGAAAGCATTCCCTCTAAGATCAGGAACAAGACAGGGGTGCCCACTTTCACCACTGCTATTCAACATAGTCCTGGAAGTCCTAGCAACAGCAATAAGAGAAGAGAAAGAAATCAAAGGAATCCAGATTGGAAAAGAAGAAGTCAAGCTCTCTCTTTTTGCAGACGACATGATATTATACATAGAAAATCCCAAAGACACGGTTACAAAGCTACTAGAACTAATCAATGAATTCAGCAAAGTTGCAGGATATAAAGTCAACACACAGAAGTCACTGGCATTCCTATACACAAACAATGAAAAATCAGAAAAGGAAATCAAAGAGGCAATCCCCTTCACCATCGCAACCAAAAGAATCAAATATCTAGGAATAAACCTACCCAAAGAAACGAAAGAATTGTACACAGAAAATTACAAGACACTCATGAGAGACATTAAAGAAGACTTAAACAGATGGAGAGATATTCCATGTTCCTGGATTGGAAGAATCAATATTGTGAAAATGACCATACTTCCAAATATCATCTACAGATTCAATGCAATACCTATGGCAACAAACTGGACAACTTGGAAGAAATGGACAGTTTCTTGGACAGGATTAATCTCCCAAGACTGAGCCAGGAAGAAACAGAAACTTTGAACAACCCAATCACAAGCTCAGAAATCGAATTTGTGATTAAAACTCTACCCAAAAATAAAAGCCCAGGACCAGATGGCTTCACAGCCGAATTCTACCAAACATTTAAAGAAGAGCTAATGCCTGTCCTTCTAAAACTCTTTCAAAAAATTGCACAGGAAGGAAAACTCCCAAACACATTCTACGAGGCCACCATCACCCTGATACCCAAACCAGGCAAAGACAACACAAAAAAGGAAAACTATAGGCCAATTTCACTGATGAACTTAGATGCCAAGATCCTCAACAAAATCCTAGCAAACAGAATTCAACGACATGTCAAAAAACTCATACATTATGATCAAGTTGGGTTCATCCCAGGCATGCAAGGCTTCTTCAACATCCGCAAATCAATCAACGTGATACACCATATCAACAAGTTGAAAGACAAAAATCACATGATCATCTCAATAGATGCAGAAAAAGCCTTCGACAAAGTACAACATCCATTTATGATCAAAACTCTTCAGAAAATGGGCATAGAAGGAACCTATCTCAACATAATAAAAGCCATCTATGAGAAACCTACAGCGAACATTATTGTTAATGGTGAAAAACTGAAAGCATTCCCCTCTAAGATCAGGAAAAAGACAGGGTGCCCACTTTCACCACTGCTATTCAACATAGTCCTGGAAGTCCTAGCAACAGCAATAAGACAAGAGAAAGAAATCAAAGGAATCCAGATTGGAAAAGAAGAAGTCAAGCTCTCTCTCTTTGCAGACGACATGATATTATACATAGAAAATCCCAAAGACACGGTTACAAAGCTACTAGAACTAATCAATGAATTCAGCAAAGTTGCAGGATATAAAGTCAACACACAGAAGTCACTGGCATTCCTATACACAAACAATGAAAAATCAGAAAAGGAAATCAAAGAGGCAATCCCCTTCACCATCGCAACCAAAAGAATCAAATATCTAGGAATAAACCTACCCAAAGAAACGAAAGAATTGTACACAGAAAATTACAAGACACTCATGAGAGACATTAAAGAAGACTTAAACAGATGGAGAGATATTCCATGTTCCTGGATTGGAAGAATCAATATTGTGAAAATGACCATACTTCCAAATATCATCTACAGATTCAATGCAATACCTATTCAACTACCACTGACATTTTTCACAGAACTAGACCAAATAATAACACAGTTCATATGGAAACACAGAAGACCTCGAATAGCCAAAGCAATTCTGAGGAAGAAGAATGGAGTTGGAGGGATCAGCCTCCCTAACTTCAGACTCTACTACAAAGCAACAGTTATCAAGACAGTATGGTATTGGCACAAAAACAGAACTGTAGATCAATGGAACAAGATTGAGAACCCAGAGATCAACCCACGCACCTATGGGTACCTTATTTTTGATAAAGGAGGAGAAACTATAAAATGGGACAAAGACAGCCTCTTTAACAAGTGGTGCTGGGAGAATTGGACAGCTACATGCAAAAAAATGAAGTTGGAACATTCCCTGACACCATACACTAAGATCAACTCAAAATGGATTAAAGACCTCAATGTAAGACCAGAAACCATCAAACTCTTAGAGGAGAACATAGGCAAAACCCTCAAGGACATAAATCAAAGCAAGATCTTCTCTGACCCACCAACTAAAATAGCAGAACTGAAAAGAAAAATGAACATATGGGACCTTATGAAACTTAAAAGCTTTTGTACAGCAAAAGAAATTACAAAAAAGTTCAACAGACACCCCACAGAGTGGGAGAAAATCATAGCCAATGAAACAATAGACAAAGAATTAATCTCCAAAATCTACAAGCAACTCAGACAACTCAGCACAGGGAAAATGAGCAGCCCAATCAAAAAATGGGAAAAAGATCTAAAGAGACGCCTCTCCAAAGAGGACATACAGATGGCCCAAAAATACATGAAACGATGCTCAACCTCGCTTATTATCAGAGAAATGCAAATTAAAACCACAATGAGATATCACCTCACACCCGTCAGAATGGCCATCATCAAAAAATCGACAGACAACAAATGCTGGAGAGGGTGTGGAGAAAAGGGAACCCTCTTGAATTGCTGGTGGGAATGTAAATTAGTACAACCTCTATGGAAGACAATATGGAGATTCCTTAAAAAACTAAAAATAGAAGCACCCTATGACCCAGCAATCCCACTATTAGGCCTATATCCTTTTAAAAAAGACACTATAAACATTAAAGAAGACTTAAACAGATGGAGAGATATTCCATGTTCCTGGATTGGAAGAATCAATATTGTGAAAATGACCATACTTCCAAATATCATCTACAGATTCAATGCAATACCTATTCAACTACCACTGACATTTTTCACAGAACTAGACCAAATAATAACACAGTTCATATGGAAACACAGAAGACCTCGAATAGCCAAAGCAATTCTGAGGAAGAAGAATGGAGTTGGAGGGATCAGCCTCCCTAACTTCAGACTCTACTACAAAGCAACAGTTATCAAGACAGTATGGTATTGGCACAAAAACAGAACTGTAGATCAATGGAACAAGATTGAGAACCCAGAGATCAACCCACGCACCTATGGGTACCTTATTTTTGATAAAGGAGGAGAAACTATAAAATGGGACAAAGACAGCCTCTTTAACAAGTGGTGCTGGGAGAATTGGACAGCTACATGCAAAAAAATGAAGTTGGAACATTCCCTGACACCATACACTAAGATCAACTCAAAATGGATTAAAGACCTCAATGTAAGACCAGAAACCATCAAACTCTTAGAGGAGAACATAGGCAAAACCCTCAAGGACATAAATCAAAGCAAGATCTTCTCTGACCCACCAACTAAAATAGCAGAACTGAAAAGAAAAATGAACATATGGGACCTTATGAAACTTAAAAGCTTTTGTACAGCAAAAGAAATTACAAAAAAGTTCAACAGACACCCCACAGAGTGGGAGAAAATCATAGCAAATGAAACAACAGACAAAGAATTAATCTCCAAAATCTACAAGCAACTCAGACAACTCAGCACAGGGAAAATGAGCAGCCCAATCAAAAAATGGGAAAAAGATCTAAAGAGACGCCTCTCCAAAGAGGACATACAGATGGCCCAAAAATACATGAAACGATGCTCAACCTCGCTTATTATCAGAGAAATGCAAATTAAAACCACAATGAGATATCACCTCACACCCGTCAGAATGGCCATCATCAAAAAATCGACAGACAACAAATGCTGGAGAGGGTGTGGAGAAAAGGGAACCCTCTTGAATTGCTGGTGGGAATGTAAATTAGTACAACCTCTATGGAAGACAATATGGAGATTCCTTAAAAAACTAAAAATAGAAGCACCCTATGACCCAGCAATCCCACTATTAGGCCTATATCCTGATGAAATCAAAACTGAAAGAGGCACCTGTACCCCAATGTTCATTGCAGCTCTCTATACAATAGCCAGAACATGGAAGCAACCTAGATGTCCATCGAGGAATGAATGGATACAGAAGCCCTGGTACATATATACAATGGAACACTACTCAGCTGTTAACAGAAATGCAGAAGACTCAGTCCTAATGAGGTGGCTGGCTCTAGAACCTATCATAAAAAGTGAAGTAAGTCAAAAAGAGAAAGACAAGTATAGTATACTAACTCATATATATGGGATCTAGTAAGATGGTCATGATAACACACGCAGTGAACTCATGATAAAACAGAGAATAGACATAAAGATATTGTGGAGACCGAACAGTGGGAGGGAGTAACATGGAAACCTATACTGTCATGTGTAGAAAAGATAGCTATTGTCATTGTGCTAGGGGAATAGGAGTACCTACAACCACTTGGAGTGATGGTCTGGAGGGATGGGAGGGGGGGAACTGGGTGGGGGGAGGGTCAAGGGATGTGCATATGAATGATCAGGGAACATACATGTACAAAAATAAATAATAAAGAAAGAAAGAAAGAAAGAAAGAAAGAAAGAAAAAAAAGAAGCTGTGGATTTTCCATGTTTATTGGCCTTTTTAAATTGGGATGTATCTTGCGTTATGGCATTACATACCACTTTCTCTTCAGGTTGTCCCAGTGTAGGCCCGAAAAGCCTCTTCCGAAGCCTACTTCAGAACATGGAGTATATAAGGCAAGGTGCATTGAGAAAGGGTTGGAGTGTAACTGTTGCACAAAGAAGGGCTTTTCCTGTCAAACTTACTTTCTGTATTCGCCTCATAGAGCCCTCTTGGAATCCACCTCAGTCGTGTGTGAGGAAGAATGAGCTCTTCCCAGAAAACCCAGAAAGCTTTCAGCGTATGCGCACATGAATTGGCTGCTTTATCTGAGACTGTAACCTGCTCTCAGGAAGCTGGTGAGATTTCATGTTCTTTGCCCTTTTGGTCTTGGAATGTATCTCGGTTCTGGCGTTCCATACCTCTTTCTCTTCAGGGAGTCGCACTGTAGGCCCGAAAAGCTTCTTCAGAGGAACACTTTAGGGATTGGAATATGTACGACAAGGCGCACTGAGAAACTTTTGGTGTGTAAATGTTGCCTAAGAAGGGCATTTCCAGTAAAATATACTTCCTGTAATCACCCATTAGAGTCTTATTGGAATCAACCTCAGTCACGATTGAAGAAGAAGGAGCTTTTGCTACAAAACTCAACTAAGCTTTTCAGAGTATGCTCACCTGAATTAGGTGCTGTATCTCAGACTGCAGTCTGCTCTCAAGAAGTTGGGGAGATTCCATGTTCATTGGCCTTTTGGACTTAGGAGGTATCTCGCGTTTTGGCGTTACATACCACTTTCTATTCAGGGTGTCACAGTGTAGGCCTGAAAAGCCTCTTCTGAGGCCTACTTCACGGCATGGAGTATATAAGGCAAGGCGCACTGAGAAAGGGTTGGGGTTTATACGTTGCCCAAAGAAGGGCTTTTCCTGTCAAACTTACTTTCTGTATTCGCCTCATAGAGCCCTCTTGGAATCCACCTCAGTCGTGTGTGAGGAAGAATGAGCTCTTCCCAGAAAACCCAGAAAGCTTTCAGCGTATGCGCACATGAATTGGCTGCTTTATCTGAGACTGTAACCTGCTCTCAGGAAGCTGGTGAGATTTCATGTTCTTTGCCCTTTTGGTCTTGGAATGTATCTCGGTTCTGGCGTTCCATACCTCTTTCTCTTCAGGGAGTCGCACTGTAGGCCCGAAAAGCTTCTTCAGAGGAACACTTTAGGGATTGGAATATGTACGACAAGGCGCACTGAGAAACTTTTGGTGTGTAAATGTTGCCTAAGAAGGGCATTTCCAGTAAAATATACTTCCTGTAATCACCCATTAGAGTCTTATTGGAATCAACCTCAGTCACGATTGAAGAAGAAGGAGCTTTTGCTACAAAACTCAACTAAGCTTTTCAGAGTATGCTCACCTGAATTAGGTGCTGTATCTCAGACTGCAGTCTGCTCTCAAGAAGTTGGGGAGATTCCATGTTCATTGGCCTTTTGGACTTAGGAGGTATCTCGCGTTTTGGCGTTACATACCACTTTCTATTCAGGGTGTCACAGTGTAGGCCTGAAAAGCCTCTTCTGAGGCCTACTTCACGGCATGGAGTATATAAGGCAAGGCGCACTGAGAAAGGGTTGGAGTTTATACGTTGCCCAAAGAAGGGCTTTTCCTGTAAAACTTACTTTCTGTATTAGCCTCATAGAGCTCTCTTGGAATCCACCTCAGTTGTGTGTGAGGAAGTATGAGCTCTTCCCAGAAAACTCAAGTAACCTTTCAGCGTATGCTCACATGAATAGGCTGCTGTATCTGAGAATGTAACCTGCTATCAGGCAGCTGATGAGATTTCATGTTCATTGCCCTTTTGGATTTGGGATGTATCTCATATTCAGGCGTTATATCCCTCTTTCTCTTCCGGGAGTCGCAGTGTACGCCCGAAAAGCCTCTTCCGAGGCCTACTTCAGGAAATGTAGTATATAAGGGAAGGCGCTTTGAGAAAGGTTTGGAGTGTAACTGTTGCCCAAAGAAGGGCTTTTCCTGTCAAACTAACTTTCTGTATTCGTTTCATAGAGACCTCTAGGAATCCAACTCAGTCGTGTGTGAGGATGAATGAGCTCTTCCCAGAGAACGCAACTGAGCTTTCAGCGTATGCTCACTGAATGAGCTGCTGTATCTGAGACTGTAATTTGCAATCAGGAAGCTGGTGAGATTTCATGTTCATTGCGCTGTTTGACGTGGGGTGTATCTCGCCTTATGGCGTCTCATACCTCTTTCTCCTCAGGGAGTTGCACTGTACACCCGAAAAGCCTCTTGCGAGGCCTAGTTCAGAGCATGGATTCTATAAGGCAAGGCGCATTGAGAAAGGTTTGGAGTGCAAATGTTACCCAAAGAAGGGCTTTTCCTGTAAAATCTACTTTCTGTATTCGCCTCATAGAGCCCTCTTGGAAACCACCTCAGTAATGTGTGAGGAATAATATTCTCTTCCAAGAAAACTCAACTAAGTTTTCAGCGTGTTCTCACGTGAATTAGCTGCTGTATTTGAGACTGTAACCTGCTATCAGGAAGCTGGTAAAATTTCATATTCATTGTCCTTTTGGACTTGGGATATATCTCTCGTTCGTGTGTTACATAGAACACCTTATCTTCAGGGCGTGGCAGTGTAGGCCCGAAAAGCCTCTTTCGAAGCCTACTTCAGGGCATGGAGTATATAAGGCAAGGCGCATTGAGAAAGGATTGGAGTGTAATTGCTGCCCAAAGAAAGGATTTTCCTGTGAAACTTACTTTCTGTATTCGCCTCCTAGAGACCTCTTGGAATCCACCTCAGTTGTGTTTGAGGAAGATAGAGCTCATCCCAGCATACTCAAATAAGCTTTTAGCTTTTGTGCACGTGAATTAGCTGCTGTATTTGAGACTGTAACCTGCTATCAGGAAGCTGGTAAAATTTCATATTCATTGTCCTTTTGGACTTGGGATATATCTCTCGTTCGTGTGTTACATAGAACACCTTATCTTCAGGGCGTGGCAGTGTAGGCCCGAAAAGCCTCTTTCGAAGCCTACTTCAGGGCATGGAGTATATAAGGCAAGGCGCATTGAGAAAGGATTGGAGTGTAATTGCTGCCCAAAGAAAGGATTTTCCTGTGAAACTTACTTTCTGTATTCGCCTCCTAGAGACCTCTTGGAATCCACCTCAGTTGTGTTTGAGGAAGATAGAGCTCATCCCAGCATACTCAAATAAGCTTTTAGCTTTTGTGCACCTGACTTGGCTGCTGTATCTGAGAATGTAACCTGCTATCTGGAAACTGGTGAGATTTCATGTTCATTGCCCTTTTGGACTTGGGATGTATCTCGCGTTCTGGCTTTCTGTACCTCTTTCTCTTCAGGGAGTAGCAGTGTAGGCCCGAAAAGCCTCTTCTGAGGACTACTTCAGGGCATGGAGTATATAGGGCAAGGAGCATAGACAAAGTTTTGGAGTGTAATTGCTGTCCAAAGAACGGCTTTTCCTGTAAAACTTACTTTCTGTATTCGCCTCCTAGAGACCTTTTACAATCCACCTCAATCGTGTGTGAGGAAGAATGAGCTCATCCCTGGAATCTCAAGTAAACTTTCAGTGTACGCTCACATGAATTTGCTGCTGAATCTGAGAATGTAACCTGCTATCAGGAAGCTGGTGAGATTTCATGTACATAGCCCTTTTCGACTTGGGATGTATCTCTCATTCGTGTGTTACATACACCTTTATCTTCAGAGAGTCGCAGTGTAGGCCGAAAAAGCCTCTTCCGAGGCCTACTTCAGGGCATGGAGTATATAAGGGAAGGCACATTGAGAAAGATTTGGAGTGTATATGTTGCCCAAAGAAGAGCTGTCCCTGTCAAGCTTACTTTCTGTATTCATCTCATAGAGCCCTCTTGGAATCCACGTCAGTCGTGTGTGAGGAAGAATGAGCGCATCCCTGGAATCTCAAGTAAACTTTCAGTGTACGCTCACATGAATTTGCTGCTGAATCTGAGAATGTAACCTGCTATCAGGAAGCTGGTGAGATTTCATGTACATAGCCCTTTTCGACTTGGGATGTATCTCTCATTCGTGTGTTACATACACCTTTATCTTCAGAGAGTCGCAGTGTAGGCCGAAAAAGCCTCTTCCGAGGCCTACTTCAGGGCATGGAGTATATAAGGGAAGGCACATTGAGAAAGATTTGGAGTGTATATGTTGCCCAAAGAAGAGCTGTCCCTGTCAAGCTTACTTTCTGTATTCATCTCATAGAGCCCTCTTGGAATCCACGTCAGTCGTTTCTGAGGAAGAATGAGCTCTTCCCAGAAAACTCAAGGAAGCTTTCAGTGTATGCGCACATGAATTGGCTGCTGTATCTGAGAATGTAACCTGTTATCAGGCAGCTGGTGAGATTTCATGTTCATTGCCCTTTTGGACTTGGGATGTATCTCGCGTTCTGGTGTTCCATACCTCTTTCGCTTCAGACAGTAGCAGTGTAGGCCCGAAAAGCCTCTTCCGAAGCCTACTTCAGGGCATGGAGTGTATAGGGCAAGGAGCATTGACAAAGTTTTGGAGTGTAATTGCTGCCCAAAGAAGGGATTTTACTGTGAAACTGACTTTCTGTATTTGCCTCATAGAGACCTCTTGGAATCCACCTCAGTCGTGTGTGAGGAAGAATGAGCTCTTCCCCGAAAACTCAAGTAAGCTTTCAGCGAATGCACACATGAATTGCTCCTGTATTTGAGACTGTAACCTGCTATCAGGCAGTTGGTGAGATTTCATGTTCCTTGCCCTTTTGCACTTGGGATGTATCTTGCATTCCTGCATTACATAAGTGTTTCTCTTCAGGGAGTCGCAGTGTAGGCCCGAAAAGCCTCTTTCGAGGCCTACTTCAGGGAATGGAGTATATAAGGCAAGGCATATTGAGAAAGGGTTGGAGTGTAAATTTTGGACAAAGAAGGGCTTTTCCTGTAAAACTTATTGTCCATATTCGCCTCATAGAGCCCTCTTGGAATCCACCTAAGTTGTGTGTGAGGAAGAATGAGCTCTTCCCACAAAACTCAAGTAAGCTTTCAGCGTACGCGCACATAAATTGGCTGCTGTATCTGAGACTGTAACCTGCTTTCAGGAAGCAGGTGAGTTTTCATGTTCATTTCTCTTTTTGACTTGGGATGTATCTTGTGTTCTGGCGTTTCATACCTCTTTCTCTTCAGGGAGTCGCACTGTAGGCCCGAAGAGCCTCTTCCGAGGCGAGTTCAGGGCTTGGAGTATATAGGGGAAGATGCAATGAGAAAGAGTTTGAGTGTAAATGTTGCCCAAAGAAGGGCTTTTCCTGTAAAACTTACTTTCTGTATTCCCCTCATAGAGCCCTCTTGGAATCCACCTCAGTCGTGTGTGAGGAAGAATGAGCTCTTCCCAGAATACTCATGTAAGCTTTCATCGTATGCTTATATGAATTCGGGGCTGTATTTGAGACTGTAAACTGATATCAAGAAGCTGGTGAGATTTCATGTTCATTGCCCTTTGTGACTTGGGATGTATAGCACTTTCTGGCGTTACATACCAGTTTCACTTCAGGGAGTGGCAATGTAGGCCCGAAAAGCCTCTTCCGAGGCCTACTTAAGGGCATGGAGTATATAAGGGAAGGTGCATTGAGAAAGAGTTGGAGTGTATATGTTGCCCAAAGAAGAGCTGTTCCTGTCAAACTTACTTTCTGTATTCGCCTCATAGAGCCCCCTTGGAATCCACGTCAGTCGTTTTTGAGGAAGAATTAGCTCTTCCCAGAAAACTAAAGGAAGCTTTCAGCGTATGCTCACAGGAATTAGCTGCTGTAACTGAAACTGTAACCTGCTTTCAGGAAGCAGGTGAGTTTTCATGTTCATTTCTCTTTTTGACTTGGGATGTATCTTGTGTTCTGGCGTTTCATACCTCTTTCTCTTCAGGGAGTCGCACTGTAGGCCCGAAGAGCCTCTTCCGAGGCGAGTTCAGGGCTTGGAGTATATAGGGGAAGATGCAATGAGAAAGAGTTTGAGTGTAAATGTTGCCCAAAGAAGGGCTTTTCCTGTCAAACTTACTTTCTGTATTCCCCTCATAGAGCCCTCTTGGAATCCACCTCAGTCGTGTGTGAGGAAGAATGAGCTCTTCCCAGAAAACTCCAGTAATCTTTCAGCGTATGCGAACATGAATTGGCTGCTGTATCTGAGACTGTAACCTGCTATCACAAAGCTGGTGAGATTTCATGTTCATTGTCCTTTTGGACTTGGGATGTATCTCGCGTTCTGGCGTTACATACCAGTTTCACTTCAGGGAGTGGCAATGTAGGCCCGAAAAGCCTCTTCCGAGGCCTACTTAAGGGCATGGAGTATATAAGGGAAGGTGCATTGAGAAAGAGTTGGAGTGTATATGTTGCCCAAAGAAGAGCTGTTCCTGTCAAACTTACTTTCTGTATTCGCCTCATAGAGCCCCCTTGGAATCCACGTCAGTCGTTTTTGAGGAAGAATTAGCTCTTCCCAGAAAACTAAAGGAAGCTTTCAGTGTACGCGCACATGAATTGGCTGCTGTATCTGAGACTGTAAACTGTTATTAGGCAGCTGGTGAGATTTCATGTTCATTGCCCTTTTGGACTTGGGATGTATCTCGGGTTCTGGTGTTCCATACCTCTTTCGCTTTAGACAGTAGCAGTGTAGGCCCGAAAATCCTTTTCCGAGGCCTACTTCAGGGCATGGAGTATATAAGGCAAGGTGCTTTAAGAACGGGTTAGAGTGTAAATGTTGCCCAAAGAAGGGCTTTTCCCGTAAACTTATTTTCCGTATGCGCCTCATAGAGCACTCTTGGAATCCACCTCATTCATGTGTGAGGAAGAATGAGTTCTTCGCAGAAAACTCAAGTAAGCTTTCAGCGTACGCGCACATGAATTGCCTGCTGTATGTGAGACTGTAAGCTGCTAGTAGGAAGCTGGTGAAATTTCATGTTCATTGCCCTTTTGAACTTGGGATGTTACTCGCCTTCTGGCGTTACATAACTCTTTCTCTTCAGGGAGTCGCAGTGTAGGCCCGAAAAGCCTCTTCCGAGGCTTACTTCAGGGCATGGAGTATATCATTCAAGGAGCATTGAGAAAGGGTAGGAGTGTAAATGTTGACCAAAGAAGGGATTTTACTCCAAAACTTATTTTCCGTATGCGCCTCATAGAGCACTCTTGGAATCCACCTCATTTATGTTAGAGGAAGAATGAGTTCTTCGCAGAAAACTCAAGTAAGCTTTCAGCGTACGCGCACATGAATTGCCTGCTGTATGTGAGACTGTAAGCTGCTAGTAGGAAGCTGGTGAAATTTCATGTTCATTGCCCTTTTGAACTTGGGATGTTACTCGCCTTCTGGCGTTACATAACTCTTTCTCTTCAGGGAGTCGCAGTGTAGGCCCGAAAAGCCTCTTCCGAGGCTTACTTCAGGGCATGGAGTATATCATTCAAGGAGCATTGAGAAAGGGTAGGAGTGTAAATGTTGACCAAAGAAGGGATTTTACTCCAAAACATACTTTCTGTATTCGCCTCATAGAGCCCTCTTGGAATCCACCTCAGTCGTGTGTGAGGAAGAATGAGCTCTTCCCAGAAAACTCAAGTAAGCTTTCAGTGTATGCGCACATGAATTGGCTGCTGTATCTGAGACTGTAACCTGCTATCAAGAAGCTGGGGAGATTCCATATTCATTGGCCTTTTGGACTTGGGATGTATCTCCATTTATGGCGTTACATACCACGCTCTCATCTGGGAGTCGCAGTGTAGGCCCGAAAAGCCTCGTCTGAGGCATACTTCAGGGTAGAAAATATGTGAGACAAGGCGCATTCAGAAAGTTTTGAAGTGTAAATGTTGCCCAAAGAAGGCCTTTTCCTGTAAAACGTACTTTCTGTAATCGCCCCATAGAGTTTTTTTGGAAGCAACCTCAGTCACTTTTGAGGAAGAAGGAGCTCTTGCCAGAAAACTCAACTAAGCTTTTCAGCATATGCTCACCTGAATTTGCTGCTGTATCTCACACTGTAGCCTGCTATCAAGCAGCTGGGGATATTCCATGTTCATTTTCCTTTTGCACTTGGGATGTATCTCGCGTTATGGTGTTACATATCACTTTCATATCAGGGAGTCGCAGTGTAGGCCCGAAAAGCCTCTTCTGAGGCATACTTCAGGACATGGAATATGTAGGACAAGGCGCATTGAGAAAATTTTGGAGTGTTAACGCTGCCCTAAGAAGGGCTGTTCCTGTCAAACTTACTTTCTGTATTCATCTCATAGAGCCCTCTTGGAATCCACGTCTGTCGTTTCTGAGGAAGAATGAGCTCTTCCCAGAAAACTCAAGTAAGCTTTCAGTGTATGCGCACATGAATTTGCTGCTGTATCTGAGAATGTAACCTGTTATCAGGCAGCTGGTGAGATTTCTTATTCATTGCCCTTTTGGACTTGGGATGTATCTCGCGTTCTGGTGTTCCATACTTCTTTCGCTTCAGACAGTAGCAGTGTAGGCCCGAAAAGCCTCTTCCGAGGCCTACTTAAGGGCATGGAGTATATAAGGCAAGGTGCATTGAGAAAGGGTTGGAGTGTAACTGTTGCACAAAAAAGGGCTTTTCCTGTCAAACTTACTTTCTGTAATCGCCTCATAGAGCCCTCTTGGAATCCACCTCAGTCGTGTGTGAGGAAGAATGAGCTCTTCCCAGAAAACCCAGAAAGCTTTCAGCATATGCTCACCTGAATTTGCTGCTGTATCTCACACTGTAGCCTGCTATCAAGCAGCTGGGGATATTCCATGTTCATTTTCCTTTTGCACTTGGGATGTATCTCGCGTTATGGTGTTACATATCACTTTCATATCAGGGAGTCGCAGTGTAGGCCCGAAAAGCCTCTTCTGAGGCATACTTCAGGACATGGAATATGTAGGACAAGGCGCATTGAGAAAATTTTGGAGTGTTAACGCTGCCCTAAGAAGGGCTGTTCCTGTCAAACTTACTTTCTGTATTCATCTCATAGAGCCCTCTTGGAATCCACGTCTGTCGTTTCTGAGGAAGAATGAGCTCTTCCCAGAAAACTCAAGTAAGCTTTCAGTGTATGCGCACATGAATTTGCTGCTGTATCTGAGAATGTAACCTGTTATCAGGCAGCTGGTGAGATTTCTTATTCATTGCCCTTTTGGACTTGGGATGTATCTCGCGTTCTGGTGTTCCATACTTCTTTCGCTTCAGACAGTAGCAGTGTAGGCCCGAAAAGCCTCTTCCGAGGCCTACTTAAGGGCATGGAGTATATAAGGCAAGGTGCATTGAGAAAGGGTTGGAGTGTAACTGTTGCACAAAAAAGGGCTTTTCCTGTCAAACTTACTTTCTGTAATCGCCTCATAGAGCCCTCTTGGAATCCACCTCAGTCGTGTGTGAGGAAGAATGAGCTCTTCCCAGAAAACCCAGAAAGCTTTCAGCGTATGCGCACATGAATTGGCTGCTTTATCTGAGACTGTAACCTGCTCTCAAGAAGCTGGTGAGATTTCATGTTCTTTGCCCTTTGGTCTTGGGATGTATCTCAATTCTGGCGTTTCATACCTCTTTCTCTTCAGGGAGTTGCACTCTAGGCCCGAAAAGCCTCTTCCGAGGCCTACTTCAGGGCATGGAGTTTATAGGGCAAGGAGCATTGACAAAGTTTTGGACTGTAATTGCTGCCCAAAGAAGGGATTTTACTGTGAAACTGACTTTCTGTATTCGCCTCATAGAGACCTCTTGAAATCCACCTCAGTCGTGTATGTGGAAGAATAAGCTCTTACAAAAAAACTCAAGTAAGCTCTCAGCGAATGCACACATGAATTGACTCCTGTATTTGAGACTGTAACCTGCTATCAGGCAGCTGGTGAGATTTCATTTTCATTGCCCTTTTGCACTTGGGATGTATCTTGCATTCCTGCATTACATAACTCTTTCTCTTCAGGGAGTCGCAGTGTAGGCCCGAAAAGCCTCTTTCGAGGCCTACTTCAGGGAATGGAGTATATAAGGCAAGGCACATTGAGAAAGGGTTGGAGTGTAAATTTTGCCCAAAGAAGGGATTTTCTGGTAAAACTTATTTTCCATATTCGCCTCAAAGAGCCCTCTTGGAATCCACCTCAGTTGTGAGAGAGGAAGAATGAGCTCTTCCCACAAAACTCAAGTAAGCTTTCAGCGTACGCGCACATAAATTGGCTGCTGTATGTGACGCTCAAACCTGCTATCAGGCAGCTGGTGAGATTTCATGTTCATTGCCCTTTTGCACTTGGGATGTATCTTGCATTCCTGCATTACATAACTCTTTCTCTTCAGGGAGTCGCAGTGTATGCCCGAAAAGCCTCTTTCGAGGCCTACTTCAGGGAATGGAGTATATAAGGCAAGGCACATTGAGAAAGGGTTGGAGTGTAAATTTTGCCCAAAGAAGGGATTTTCTGGTAAAACTTATTTTCCATATTCGCCTCAAAGAGCCCTCTTGGAATCCACCTCAGTTGTGAGAGAGGAAGAATGAGCTCTTCCCACAAAACTCAAGTAAGCTTTCAGCGTACGCGCACATAAATTGGCTGCTGTATCTGAGACTAACCTGCTATCAGGAAGCTGGTGAGATTTCATGTTGATTGCTCTTTTGGATTTGGGATGTATCTTGCGTTCCTGCATTACATAACTCTTTCTCTTCAGGGAGTCGCAATGTAGGCCCGAAAAGTCTCTTCCGAGGTGACTTCAGGGCTTGGAGTATATAAGCCAAGGCACATTGAGAAAGAGTGGGAGGGTAAATGTTACCCAAAGAAGGGCTTTTCCTGTAAACTTATTTTCCGTATTCGCCTCATAGAGCCCTCTTGGGATCCACCTCATTCATGTGTGAGGAAGAATGAGTTCTTCGCAGAAAACTCAAGAAAGCTTTCAGCGTACGCGTACATGAATTGCCTGCTGTATGTGAGACTGTAGCTTCTAATAGGAAGCTGGTGAAATTTCATGTTCATTGCCCTTTTGGACTTGGGATGTATCTCGCCTTCTGGTGTTACATAACTCTTTCTCTTCAGGGAGCCGCATTATAGGCCCGAAAAGCCACTTCCGAGGCCTACTTAAGGGCATGGAGTATATAGGGGAAGGCGCATTGAGAAAGGGTTTGAGTGTAAATGTTGCCCAAAGTGGGGATTTTGCTGTCAAACTTACTTTCTGTATTCGCCTCATAGAGCCCTCTTGGAATCCACCTCAGTCGTGTGTGTGGAAGAATGAGCTCTTCCCAGAAAACTCCAGTAATCTTTCAGCGTACGCGAACATGAATTGGCTGCTGTATCTGAGACTGTAACCTGCTATCACAAAGCTGGTGAGATTTCATGTTCATTGTCCTTTTGGACTTGGGATGTATCTCGCGTTCTGGCGTTACATACCAGTTTCACTTCAGGGAGTCGAAGTGTAGGCCCGAAAAGCCTCTTCCAAGGCATACTTCAGGGCATGGAATATGTAAGGCAAGGTGCATTGAGAAAGGTTTGGAATGTAAATGTTGCCCAAATAAGAGATTTTACTCTAAAACGTACTTTCTGTATTCGCCTCATAGAGCCCTCTTGGAGTCCACCTCAGTCGTGTGTGAGGAAGAATGAGCTATTCCCTGAAAACTCAAGTAAGCTTTCAGTGTATGCGCACATGAATTGGCTGCTGTATCTGAGACTGTAACCTGCTATCAAGAAGCTGGGGAGATTCCATATTCATTGGCCTTTTGGACTTGGGATGTATCTCCATTTATGGCGTTACATACCACTTTCACATCAGGGGGTCGCAGTGTAGGCCCGAAAAGCCTCTTCTGAGGCATACTTCAGGGTAGAAAATATGTAGGACAAGGCGCATTGAGAAAATTTTGGAGTGTAAACTGCCCAAAGAAGGGCTTTTCCTGTAAAACTTACTTTCTGTAATCGCCCAAAGAGCCTTTTTGGTATCCACCTCAGTCATGTTTGAGGAAGAAAGAGCTCTTGCCGGGAAACTCAGCTAAGCTTTTTAGCTTGTGCTATTCTGAATTAGCTGCTGTATCTCAGACTGTAGCCTTTTCCCAAGAAGCTGGGTGGATTCATGGTCATTGGCATTTTGACTTGGGATGTATCTCGCGTTCTGGCGTTACATACCAGTTTCACTTCAGGGAGTCGAAGTGTAGGCCCGAAAAGCCTCTTCCAAGGCATACTTCAGGGCATGGAATATGTAAGGCAAGGTGCATTGAGAAAGGTTTGGAATGTAAATGTTGCCCAAATAAGAGATTTTACTCTAAAACGTACTTTCTGTATTCGCCTCATAGAGCCCTCTTGGAGTCCACCTCAGTCGTGTGTGAGGAAGAATGAGTTCTTCCCAGAAAACTCAAGTAAGCTTTCAGTGTATGCGCACATGAATTGGCTGCTGTATCTGAGACTGTAACCTGCTATCAAGAAGCTGGGGAGATTCCATATTCATTGGCCTTTTGGACTTGGGATGTATCTCCATTTATGGCGTTACATACCACTTTCACATCAGGGGGTCGCAGTGTAGGCCCGAAAAGCCTCTTCTGAGGCATACTTCAGGGTAGAAAATATGTAGGACAAGGCGCATTGAGAAAATTTTGGAGTGTAAACGCTGCCCAAAGAAGGGCTTTTCCTGTAAAACGTACTTTCTGTAATCGCCCCAAAGAGCCTTTTTGGTATCCACCTCAGTCATGTTTGAGGAAGAAAGAGCTCTTGCCGGGAAACTCAGCTAAGCTTTTTAGCTTGTGCTAATCTGAATTAGCTGCTGTATCTCAGACTGTAGCCTTCTCCCAAGAAGCTGGGTGGATTCCATGGTCATTGGCATTTTTGACTTGGGATGTATCTCGCCTTATGGCGTTACATACCACTTTCTCTTCAAGGAGTCGAAGTGTAGGCCCGAAAAGCCTCTTCCGAGGCATACTTCAGGACATGGAGTATATAAGACAAGGCGCATTGAGAAAGTTTTGGAGTGTAAATGTTGCCCAGAGAAGGGCTTTTCCTGTATAAAGTACTTTCTGTAATCGCCCCATAGAGCCTTTTTGGAATCAACCTCAGTCATGTTTGAGGAAAAAGGAGCATTTGCCAGAACACTAAATCGAGATTTTCAGCGTATGCTCACCTGAATTAGCTGCTGTATCTCAGACTGTTGCCTGCTATCACGAAGCTGTGGAGATTCCATGATTATTGGCCTTTTTGAATTGGGATGTATCTCGCGTTATGGCGTTACATACCACTTTCTCTTCAGGTTGTCCCAGAGTAGGCCCGAAAAGCCTCTTCCGAGGCCTACTTCAGGACATGGAGTATATAAGGCAAGGTGCATTGAGAAAGGGTTGGAGTGTAACTGTTGCACAAAGAAGGGCTTTTCCTGTCAAACTTACTTTCTGTAATCGCCTCATAGATCTCTCTTGGAATCCACCTCAGTCGTGTGTGAGGAAGAATGAGCTCTTCCCAGAAAACCCAGAAAGCTTTCAGCGTATGCGCACATGAATTGGCTGCTTTATATGATACTGTAACCTGCTCTCAAGAAGCTGGTGAGATTTCATGTTCTTTGCCCTTTGGTCTTGGGATGTATCTCAATTCTGGCGTTCCATACCTCTTTCTCTTCAGGGCGTGGCAGTGTAGGCCCGAAAAGCCTCTTCCGAGGCCTACTTCAGGACATGGAGTATATAAGGCAAGGTGCATTGAGAAAGGGTTGGAGTGTAACTGTTGCACAAAGAAGGGCTTTTCCTGTCAAACTTACTTTCTGTAATCGCCTCATAGATCTCTCTTGGAATCCACCTCAGTCGTGTGTGAGGAAGAATGAGCTCTTCCCAGAAAACCCAGAAAGCTTTCAGCGTATGCGCACATGAATTGGCTGCTTTATATGATACTGTAACCTGCTCTCAAGAAGCTGGTGAGATTTCATGTTCTTTGCCCTTTGGTCTTGGGATGTATCTCAATTCTGGCGTTCCATACCTCTTTCTCTTCAGGGAGTCGCAGTGTAGGCCCGAAAAGCCTCTTCCGAGGCCTACTTCAGGGCATGGAGTATATTAGACAAGGCGCATTGAGAAAGGTTTGCAGTGTAAATGTTGTCTAAAGAAGCGCTTTTCCTGTGAAACTTACTTTCTATATTCGCCTGCTAGAGCCCTCTTAGAATCCACATCAGTCCTGTGTGAGGAAGAATCAGCTCTTCCCAGAAAACTCAAGTAAAGTTTCCTTTCAGCGTATGCTCACATGAGTTGGCTGCTGTATCTGAGACTGTAACCTGCTATCAGGAAGCTGGTGAGATTTCATGTTCATTGGGATGTATCTCGCGTTCTGGCAATACATACCTCTTTCTCGTCAGGGAGTCGAGTGTAGGCCCGAATAGCCTCTTCCGAGGCCTACTTCAGGGCATGGAGTATATCAGGCAAGGCACAACGAGAAAGGTTTACAGTGTAAATGGTGCCCAAAGAAGGGCTTTTCCTGTCAAATTTACTTTCTGTATTCGCCTCCTAGAGACCTCTTGGAATCCACCTCAGTCGTCTGTGAGGAGGAATGAGCTATTCCCTGAAAACTCAAGTAAGGTTTTAGCATACGCTCAAATGAATTGGCTGCAGTATCTGAGTCTGTAACCTGCTCTCTGGAAGCTGGTGAGATTTCATGTTCATTTCCCTTTTGGACTTGGGATGCATCTCGCGTTCTGGAGTTCCATACCTCTTTCTCTTCAGGGAGTGGCAGTGTAGGCCCCAAAAGCCTACTCTGAGTCCTATAAGTGTATGGAGTATATAAGGCAAGGCGCATTGAGAAAGGGTTGGAATGTAAATATTACCCAAAAAAGGGCTTTTCCTGTCAAATTTACTTTCTGTATTCGCCTCCTAGAGACCTCTTGGAATCCACCTCAGTCGTCTGTGAGGAGGAATGAGCTATTCCCTGAAAACTCAAGTAAGGTTTTAGCATACGCTCAAATGAATTGGCTGCAGTAACTGAGACTGTAACCTGCTATCAGGAAGCTGGTGAGATTTCATGTTCATTTCCCTTTTGGACTTGGGATGTATCTCGCGTTCTGGCATTACATACCTCTTTCTCTTCAGGGAGTGGCAGTGTAGGCCCGAAAAGCCTACTCTGAGTCCTATAAGTGTATGGAGTATATAAGGCAAGGCGCATTGAGAAAGGGTTGGAATGTAAATATTACCCAAAAAAGGGCTTTTCCTCTTAAACGTACTTTCTGTATTCGCCTCATAAAGCCCTCGTGGAATCCAGCTCAGTCGTGTGTGAGGAAGAATGAGCTCTTCCCAGAAATCTGAAGTAAGCTTTCAGCGCACGTGCCCATGTTTTGGCTGCTGTATCTAAGACTGTAAGCTGCTATCAAGCAGCTGGTGAGATTTCATGTCCATTGCCCTTGGGATGTATCTCTCGTTCTGGCATCTGGAGTGTAAATATTGACCAAAATAAGGGCTTTTCTTCTAAAAAGTAATTTCTATATTCGCCACATAGAGCCCTCTTGGAGTCCACCTCAGTCGTGTGTGAGAAAGAATGAGCTCTTCCCAGAAAACTCACGTAAGGTTATAGCATGTGCGCACATGAATTGGCTCCTGTATCTGAGACTGTAACCTGATATCAGGCAGCTGGTGAGATTTCATGTTCATTGCCCTTTTGGACTTGGGATGTATCTCGCGTTCCGGCGTTCCGTACCTTTTTCTCTTCAGGGAGTCGCAGTGTAGGCCCGAAAAGCCTCTTCCGAGGCCTACTTCAGGGCATGGAGTATATCAGACAAGGTGCATTGAGAAAGATTTGGAGTGTAAATGTTTCCCAAAGAAGGGCTTTTTCTGTAAAACATACTTTCTGCAATCGCCCCCTAGAGCCTTTTTGGAACCAACCTCAATCGCGTTTGAGGAAAAAGGATCTCTTGCGTGAAAATTCAACTAAGTTCTTCAGCCTAGGTTAACCTGAATTTGCCGCTGTATCTCAGTCTGTAGCCTACTATGAAAAACCTGGGGAGATTCCACGTTCATTGGTCTTATTTACTTGGGATGTATCCCGCGTTATGGCGTCACGTACCTCTTTCTCTTCAGGGAGTTGCAGTGTAGGCCCGAAAAGCCTCTTCCGAGGCATACTTCAGGGCATGGAGTATATAAGGCAAGGCGCATTGAGAAAGGGTTGGAGTGTAAATATTGCCCAAAATAAAGGCTTTTCCTCTAAAACGTACTTTCTGTATTCGCCTCATAGAGCCCTCTTGGAATACATCTCAGCCGTGTGTGAGAAAGAAGGAGCTCTTCCCACAAAATTCAAGTAAGCTTTCAGCATACCCTCAATTGAATTGGCTGTTGTATCTGAGACTGTAAACTGCGATCAGGAAGCTGCGGAGATTTCATGTTCATTGACCTTTTTGATTTGGGATGTATCTCGCCTTCTGGCGTTACATACGTCTTTCGCTTCAGGGAGTCGCATTGTATGCCCGAAAAGCCTCTTCCGAGGCATACTTCAGGGCATGGAGTAAATAAGACAAGGTGCGTTGAGAAAGTTTTGGAGTGTAAATGTTGCTCAAAGAAGGGCTTTTCCTGTAAAATTTACTCTCTGTATTCGCCTCATAGAGCCCTCTTGGAATACATCTCAGCCGTGTGTGAGAAAGAAGGAGCTCTTCCCACAAAATTCAAGTAAGCTTTCAGCATACCCTCAATTGAATTGGCTGTTGTAACTGAAACTGTAACCTGCTATCGAGAAGCTGGTGAGATTTCATGTTCATTGCCCTTTTGGACTTGGGATGTATCTCGCCTTACGGCGTTACATACCTCTTTCTCCTCAGGGAGTCGCAGTGTAGGCCCGAAAACCCTCTTCCGAGGCCTACTACAGGGCATCGAGTATATAAGGCAAGGCGCATTGAGAAAGGGTTTGAGTGTAAATGTTGCCCAAAGAAGGGCTATTCCTGTAAAACTTACTATATCAATTTGCCTCATAGAGCCCTCTTGGAATCGATCTAAGTCGTGTGTGAGGAAGAATGAGCTCTTCCCAGAAACCTCAAGGAGGCTTTCAGCGTACGCGCACATGAATTGGCTGCTGTATCTGAGACTGTAACCTGCTATCAGATAGCTGGTGAGATTTCATGTTCATTGCCCTTTTGGACTTGGGATGTATCTCGCGTTCTGGTGTTACGTAACTCATTCTCTTCAGGGAGTCACAGCGTAGGCCGAAAAACCCTCATCCGATTCCTGATTCAGGGCATGGAGTATATTAAGCAAGGCGCATTGAAAAGGTGGGAGTGTAACTGTTGCCCAAAGAAGGGCTTTTCCTGTCAAATTTAATTTCCGTATTAGCCTCATAGAGCCCTCTTGGAATCCACCTCAGTCGTGTGTGAGGAAGAATGAGCTCTTCCCAGAAAACTCAAGGAAGCTTTCAGCGTACGCACACAAGCATTGGCTGCCGTACGTGAGACTGTAACCTGCTATCAGGAAGTTGGTGAGATTTCATGTTCATTGCCATTTTGGACTTGGGATGTATCTCGCGTTCTGGTGTTACGTACCTCTTTCTCTTCAGGGAGTCGTAGCGTAGGCCCAAAAAGCCTCTTCCGAGGCCTACTTTAGGGCATGGAGTGTTTAGGGCAAGGCGCATTGAGAAAGGGTTGGAGTGTAAGTATTGCCCAAAATAAGGGCTTTTCCTGTAAAACTGACTTTCTGTATTCGCCGCATAGAGCGCTCTTGGAATGCACCTCAGTCGTGTGAGAGGAAGAATGCGTTCTTCCCCGAAAACTCAATTAAGCTTTCAGCCTTTGCTCTCAGGAATTAGCTTCTGCATGTGAGGCTCAAACATGCTATCAGGAATCTGGAGAGATTTCATGTTCATTGCCATTTTGGGCTTGGGATGTATCTCACGTTGTGGCGTTCCATACCTCTTTATCTTCAGGGTGTCGCAGTGTAGTCCCGAAAAGCCTCTTCCGAGGCCTACTTTAGGGCATGGAGTGTTTAGGGCAAGGCGCATTGAGAAAGGGTTGGAGTGTAAGTATTGCCCAAAATAAGGGCTTTTTCTATAAAACGTACTTTCTCTCTTCGCCTCATAGAGCCCTCCTGGAATCCACCTCAGTCGTGTGTGTGGAAGAATGTGCTCTTCCCAGAAATCCCAAGTAAGCTTTCAGCGTACGGTGACATGAATTGGCCACTGTATCTGAGACTGTAACCTTCTATCAGGCAGCAGGTGAGATTTCATGTTCCTTGCCATTTTGGACTTGGGATGAATCTCGCGATCTGGCATTACATACCTCTTTCTCTTCAGGGAGTCTCAGTGTAGGCCCGAAAAACCTCTTCTGAGGCCTACTTCAGGGCATGGTGTATATAAGGCAAGGCGCACTGAGAAAGGATTGGTGTGTAAATGTTGCCCAAAGAAGGGCTTTTCCTGTGAAACTTACTTTCTGTATTCGACTCCTAGAGACCTCTTGGAATCCACCTCAGTCGTGTGTGAGAACGAATGAGCTCTTCCACAAAACTCAAGTAAGCTTTCAGCGTACGCTCACATGAATTGGCTGCTGTATCTGAGAATGTAATCTGCTTTCAGGAGCTGCTGATATTTCATGTTCATTGCCCTTTTGGACTTGGGATGTGTCTCGCGTTCTGGCGTTACATACCTATTTTCTATAGGGAGTCGCAGTGTAGGCCTGAAAAGCCTCTTCCGAGGCCTACTTCAGGGCATGGAGTATATAAGGCAATGTGCATTGAGAAATTTTTTAGTGTAAATGTTGCCGAAAGAAGGGCTTTTCCTGTACAGCTTACTTTCTGTATTCGCCTCATAGAGCCCTCTTGGAAACTACCTCAAATGTGTGTGAGAAAGAATGAGTTCTTTCCAGAAAACTCAAGTAAGCTTTCAGCGTATGCGCACATGTTTTGGCTGCTGTATCTGATGCTGTAACCTTCTATCTGGCAGTTGGTGACATTTCCAGTTCATTGCCCTTTTGGACTTGGGATGTATCTCGCGTTCTGGCGTTCCATACCTCTTTCTCCTCAGGGAATTGGAGTGTAGGCCCGAAAAGCCTCTTCCAAGGCCTACTTCAGATCATGGAGTATATAAGGCAAGGCGCATTGAGAAAGGGTTGGAGTGTAACTGTTGCCGAAAGAAGGGCTTTTCCTGTACAGCTTACTTTCTGTATTCGCCTCATAGAGCCCTCTTGGAAACTACCTCAAATGTGTGTGAGAAAGAATGAGTTCTTTCCAGAAAACTCAAGTAAGCTTTCAGCGTATGCGCACATGTTTTGGCTGCTGTATCTGATGCTGTAACCTTCTATCTGGCAGTTGGTGACATTTCCAGTTCATTGCCCTTTTGGACTTGGGATGTATCTCGCGTTCTGGCGTTACATACCGCTTTCTCTTCAGGGAGTAGCAGTGTAGGCCAAAAAAGCCTCTTCCGAGGCCTACTTCAGAGCATGGAGTATACAAGGCAAGGCGCATTGAGAAAGGGTTGGAGTGTAAATCTTGCCCAAAGAAGGACTTTTCCTGTAAAACTTACTTTCTGTCTTCGCCTCCTAGAGCCCTCTTGGAATCCACCTCAGTCGTCTGTGAGGAAGAATGAGGTCTTCCCACAAAACTCAAGTAAGCTTTCAGCGTATGCTCACATGAATAGACTGCTGTATCTGAGACTGTAACTTTCTATCATGCAGCTGGTGAGATTTCATGTTCATTGCCCATTTGGACTTGAGATGAATCTCGCGTTCGGGCATTACATACCGCTTTCTCTTCAGGGATTCGAGTGTAGGCCCCAAAAGCCTCTTCCGTGGCCTATTTCTGGGCATGGAATATATAGGGCAAGGTGCATTGAGAAAGTTTTGTTGTGTATACTTTGCCTAAAGAAGGGTTTTTCCTGTAAAACTTACTTTCTGTATTTGCCTCATAGAGCCGTCTTGGCATCCAACTCAGTTGTGTGTGCAGAAGAATGAGCTCATTCCAGAAATCTCAAGTAAGCTTTTAGCGTACGCGAACATGAAATGGCTGCTGTATCTGCGACTGTAACCTGCTATCAGGAAGCTGGTGGGATAACATGTTCATTGCCCTTTTGGACTTGGGATGTATCTTGCGTTCTGGCATTACATACCTCTTATTTTTAAGGGAGTTGCAGTGTTGGCCCGTAAAGCCTCTTCCGAGGCATACTTCAGGGCAAGGAATGTGTAAGACAAGGCATATTGTGTAAGTTTTGGAGTTTAAATGTTGCACAAAGAAGGGCTTTTCTTGTAAAATTTTCTTTCAATAATCGCCACATAGAGACTTTTTGGAATCAACCACAGTCGCGTTTGAGGAAGATGTAGCTCTTGCCAGAAAACTCAACTAAGAGTTTCAGCGTATGCTCACCTGAATTAGCTGCTGTCTCTCAGACTGTAGCCTGCTATCAAGAAGCTGGGTAGATTCCATGTTCATTGGCCTTTTTGACTTGGGATGTATCTCGCCTTATGGCGTTACATACTACTCTCTCTTCCTGGAGTCGTAGCGTAGGCCCAAAAAGCCTCTTCCGAGGCCTACTTCAGGGCATGGAATATGTAAGAGAAGGCGTTGTGTAAGTTTTGGAGTTTAAATGTTGCACAAAGAAGGGCTTTTCTTGTAAAATTTTCTTTCAATAATCGCCACATAGAGACTTTTTGGAATCAACCACAGTCGCGTTTGAGGAAGATGTAGCTCTTGCCAGAAAACTCAACTAAGAGTTTCAGCGTATGCTCACCTGAATTAGCTGCTGTCTCTCAGACTGTAGCCTGCTATCAAGAAGCTGGGTAGATTCCATGTTCATTGGCCTTTTTGACTTGGGATGTATCTCGCCTTATGGCGTTACATACTACTCTCTCTTCCTGGAGTCGTAGCGTAGGCCCAAAAAGCCTCTTCCGAGGCCTACTTCAGGGCATGGAATATGTAAGAGAAGGCGTATTGAGAAAGTTTTGGAGTTTAAATGTTGCCCAAAGAAGGGCTTTTCCTATAAAACTTACTCTCTGTAATCGGCCCGTAGAACGTTGTTGGAATCAACCTCCGTCATCTTTGAGGTAGAAGGAGCTCTTGCCAGAAAACTCAACTAAGTTTTTCAGTGTATGCTCGCCTGAATTAGATTCTCTATTGCAGACTGTAGCCTTCTATCAAGAAGCTTGGGAGATTCCATGTTCATTGGCCTTTTCGATTTGGGATGTTTCTCGCGTTATGGCGTTACATAACACGTTCTCTTCAGAGAGTCGTAGTGTGCCCAAAGAAGGGCTTTTCGTGTTTTCTGTAAGTGCCAAATAGAGACTTTTTGGAATCAACCTCAGTCACGTTTGAGGAAGAAGTAGCTCTTACAAGAAAACTCAACTAAGCTTTCTGCGTTTCCTCACTTGAATTACCATATGCTTATCTGAATTAGCTGCTGTATGTCAGACTGTAGCCTGCTTTCAAGAAGCTGGGGAGATTCCATGTTCATTGGCATTTTTGACTTGGGATGTGTCTCCCATTATGGCGTTACATACCACTTTCTCTTCAGGGAGTCGCAGTGTAGGCCCGATATGCCTCTTGCGAAGCATACTTCAAGGCATGGAATATGTAAGACAGGGTGCATTGAGAAAGTTTTGGAGTGTAAATGATGCCCAAAGAAGGGTATTTCGTGTAAAACTTACTTTCTGTAATCGGACCTTAGAGTTTTTTTGAATAAACCTCAGTCAAATTTGAGGAAGAAGGAGCTCTTGCAAGAACACTCAATAAAGCTTTCAGCGTATGCTCACCTGAATTAGCTGCTGTATCTCAGACTGTAGCATACTATCAAAACTTTGGGAGATTCCATGTTCATTGGCCTATTTGACTAGGGATGGATCTCGCGTTATGGCGTTACATACCATGTTCTTGTCAGAGAGTCACACTGTAGGCCTGCGAAGCCTCTTTCGAGGCATACTTCAGGGCATGGAGTGTATAAGGCAAGGTGCATTGAGGAAGGGTTGGAGTGTAAATGTTGCCCAAAGAAGGGCTTTTCCCGTGTAAAACTTACTTTCTGTAATCGGACCTTAGAGTTTTTGAATAAACCTCAGTCAAATTTGAGGAAGAAGGAGCTCTTGCAAGAACACTCAACAAAGCTTTCAGCGTATGCTCACCTGAATTAGCTGCTGTATCTCAGACTGTAGCATACTATCAAAACTTTGGGAGATTCCATGTTCATTGGCCTATTTGACTAGGGATGGATCTCGCGTTATGGCGTTACATACCATGTTCTTGTCAGAGAGTCACACTGTAGGCCTGCGAAGCCTCTTTCGAGGCATACTTCAGGGCATGGAATATGTAAGTCAGGGCGAATTGTGAAAGTTCTGGAGTGTAAATGTTGCCCAAAAAAGTGCTTTTCCTGTAAAACTTACTTTCGGTAATCGCCCCATAGAGCGTTTTTGGAATGAACCTCAGTCATGTTTGAGGAAGAAGGAGCTTCTGCCACAAAACTCAACTATGATTTTCAGTGTATGCTCACCTGAATTTGCTGTTGTATATCAGAATGTAGACTGCTATCAAGAAGCTGGGGAGATTCCATGTTCATCGGTCTTTTTGACTTGGGATGAATCTCTCGTTATGGCATTACATACCAGTTTCTCTTCAGGGAGTCCCAGTGTAGGCCCGAAAAGCCTCTTCCAAGGCATTCTTCAGGTCATGGAATATGTAAGAAAAGGCGCATTGAGAAAATGTTGGAGTATAAATGTTGCCCTTAGAAGGGCTTTTCCTGTAAAACTTACTTTCTGTAATCGCCCATCGAGCCTTTTTGGAATCAATCTCAGTCATGTTTATGGAAGGAGGAGCTCTTGCCAGAAAACTCAACTAAGATTTTCAGCGTATGCTCACCTGAATTAGCTGCTGTATCTCAGATTGTAGCCTGCCATCAAGAAGCTGGGGAGATTACATGTTTATTTGCTTCCTTGACTTGGGAGGTATCTTTCGTTATGGTGTTACATACCACTTTCTCTTAAGGGAGTCGCGTGTAGGCCCGAAAAGGCTCTTCCGAGGCACATTCAGGGCATGGAATATGTAAGATGAGGCGCAAGGAGAAAGTTTTGGCGTGTAAATGTTGCCCCAAGAATGGTTTTTCCTGTAAAACTTACTTTCTCTAATTGCCCCATAGAGCGTTTTTTGAACCAACCTCAGTCATTTTTGAGCAAGAAGGAGCTCTTGCCAGAAATCTCAACTAAGCTTTTCAGCATACCCTCACCTGAATTTGCTGTTGTATCTCAGACTGTAGCCTGCTATCAAGAAGCTGGGAAGATTCCATGTACATTGTCCTTCTTGACTTGGGACGTATCTCGCGTTATGGCGTTATATACCACATTCTCTTCTGGGAGTCACAGTGTAGGCCCGAAAAGCCTCTTCCGAGGTATACTTCAGGGCATGGGATATGTAAGAAAAGGCGCAGTGATAAAGTTTTGGAGTGTAAATGTTGCCCAAAGAAGGGCTTTTCCTGTAAAACTAACTTTCTGTAATCGCCCCATAGAGCCTATTTTGACTGAATCACCCTCAGTCATGTTGAGGAAGAAGGAGCTCTTTCCAGAAAACTGAGCTAAGCTTTTCAGCGTATGTTCACCTGAATTAGCTGCTGTATCTCAGACTGTAGCCTGCTATCAAGAAGCTGGGGAGATTCCATGTTCATTGGCCTTTTTGACTTGGGAAGGATCTCACGTTTTGTCATTACACACCAGTCTGTAGTTTGGAGGTCGCAGCTTATGCCCGAGAAGCCTCCTCCGAGGCATACTTCAGGGCATGGAATATGGAAAAAAAGGCGCAGTGATAAAGTTTTGGAGTGTAAATGTTGCCCAAAGAAGGGCTTTTCCTGTAAAACTAACTTTCTGTAATCGCCCCATAGAGCCTATTTTGACTGAATCACCCTCAGTCATGTTGAGGAAGAAGGAGCTCTTTCCAGAAAACTGAGCTAAGCTTTTCAGCGTATGTTCACCTGAATTAGCTGCTGTATCTCAGACTGTAGCCTGCTATCAAGAAGCTGGGGAGATTCCATGTTCATTGGCCTTTTTGACTTGGGAAGGATCTCACGTTTTGTCATTACACACCAGTCTGTAGTTTGGAGGTCGCAGCTTATGCCCGAGAAGCCTCCTCCGAGGCATACTTCAGGGCATGGAATATGTAAGACAAGGCGCATTGAGAAAGTTTTGTATTGTAAATGCTGACCAAAGAAGGCCTTTTAATGTAAAACTTACTTTCTGTAATCGCCCCATAGAGTTTTTTTGGAATCAACCGCAGTCATGTTGGAGGAAGATGGAGCTCTTGCCTGAAAACTCAACTGAGCTTTTCAGCATATGCTCAACTGATCTAGCTGCTCTATCTCAGAGTGTAGTCTGCTTTCAAAAAGCTGGGGAGATTCCATGTTAATTGGCCTTTTGGACTTGGGATGTATCTTGCGTTATGGCGTTACGTACCACTCTCTCTTGAGGTAGTCGCAGTGTAGGCCTGAAAAGCCTCTTCCGCGACATACTTCAGGGCCTGGATATGCAAGTCAAGGTGCATTGAGAAAGTTTTGGAGTGTAAATGTTGCCCAAAGAAGGACTTTTCCTGTAAAACTTACTTTCCCTTATCGCCCCTTAGACCCTTTTTGGAATCAACCTCCGACACGTTTGAGGAAGAAGCAGCTCTTGTGAGAAAACTCAACTAAGCTTTTCAGCATATGCTCACCTGAATAGGCTGCTGTATCTCAGACTGTAGCCTGCTTTCAAGAAGCTGGGGAGATTCCATGTTCATTGGCCTTTTGGACTTGGGATGTATCTTGAGTTATGGCATTATATACCAGTCTCTCTTCTGGATGTCGCAGCGCAGGCCCGAAAAGCCTCTTCTGAGGCATACTTCAGGGCATGGAATATGTAAGACAAGACGCATTGAGAAAGTTTTGGAGTGTAAATGTTGCCCAAGGAAGGGCTTTTCCTGTAAAACGTAGTTTGTGTAATCGTCCCACGGAGCCTTTTGGAATCAACCTCCGACACGTTTGAGGAAGAAGCAGCTCTTGTGAGAAAACTCAACTAAGCTTTTCAGCATATGCTCACCTGAATAGGCTGCTGTATCTCAGACTGTAGCCTGCTTTCAAGAAGCTGGGGAGATTCCATGTTCATTGGCCTTTTGGACTTGGGATGTATCTTGAGTTATGGCATTATATACCAGTCTCTCTTCTGGATGTCGCAGCGCAGGCCCGAAAAGCCTCTTCTGAGGCATACTTCAGGGCATGGAATATGTAAGACAAGACGCATTGAGAAAGTTTTGGAGTGTAAATGTTGCCCAAGGAAGGGCTTTTCCTGTAAAACGTACTTTGTGTAATCGTCCCACGGAGCCTTTTTGGAATCAACCTCAGTCACGTTTGAGGAAGAAGGAGCTCTTGCCAGAAACCTCAACTAAGATTTTCAGCGTATGCTCACTTGAATTAGCTGCTGTATCTCAGACTGTAGCCTACTATCAAGAAGCTGGGCAGATTCCATGTCCATTGGCCTTTTGGACTTGGGATGTATCTCGCGTTATGTCGTTACATACCACTTTCTCTTCAGGGAGTCGCAGTGTAGGTCTGAAAAGCCTCTTCCGAGGCATACTTCAGGGCATGGAACATGTAAGACGAGGTACACTGAGAAAGTTTTGGTGTGTAAATGTTGCCCAACGAAGGGCTTTTCCTGTAAAACTTACTTTGTGTAATCGCCCCATGAAGTCTTCTTGGAATCAACCTCATTCACGTTTGAGAAAGAAGGAGTTCTTGACAGAGAGTTCAACTATTCTTGTAAGCGTATGCTCACCTGAATTAGCTGCTGTATCTCAGACTGTAGCCTGCTATCAAGAAGTTGGGGAGATTCCATGTTCATTGGCCTTTTGGACTTGAGATGTATCTCGCGTTATGGCGTTACATACCACTCTCTCTTCAGGGAGTCGCAGTGTAGGCCTGAAAAGCCTCTTCCGCGGCATACTTCAGGGAATGGAATATGTAAGAGAAGGCGCATTGTGAAAATTTTGGAGTGTAAATGTTCCCCAGAGAAGGGCTTTTCCTGTAAAACTTACTTTCTGTAATCGCCCCATAGAGCCTGATTGGAATCAACCTCAGACACGTTTGAGGAAGAAGGAGCTATTGCAGAAAACTCAACTAAGCTTTTCAGTAAAAGCTCACCTGAATTAGCTGCTGTATCTCAGACTGTAGCCTGCTATCAAGAAGTTGGGGAGATTCCATGTTCATTGGCCTTTTGGACTTGGGATGTATCTCGCGTGGTGGCATTACATACCAGTCTCTCATCTGGAGGTCGTAGCGTAGGCCCGAAAAGCCTCTTCCGAGAAAAATTTCAGGGCATGGAATATGTAAGAGAACGCTCATTGAGAAAGTTTTGGAGTGTAAAGGTTGCCCAAAGAAGGGATTTTCCTGTAACACTTACTTTCTGTAATTGCCCCATAGAGCCTTTATGGATTCAACCTCAGTCATGTTTGAGGAAGAAGGAGATCTTGCCAGAAACTCAAATAAGCTTTTCAGCGTATGCTCACCTGAATTAGCTGCTGTATCTCAGACTGTAGCCTGCTATCAAGAAGCTGGGGAGATTCCATGTTCATTGGCTTTATTGACTTGGGATCTATCTCACGTTATGGCGTTACATACCACACACTATTCTGGGTGTCACAGCGTTGTCCCAAAAGTCTCTTCCATGGCATACTTCAGGGCATGGAATATGTAAGAGAACGCTCATTGAGAAAGTTTTGGAGTGTAAAGGTTGCCCAAAGAAGGGATTTTCCTGTAACACTTACTTTCTGTAATTGCCCCATAGAGCCTTTATGGATTCAACCTCAGTCATGTTTGAGGAAGAAGGAGATCTTGCCAGAAACTCAAATAAGCTTTTCAGCGTATGCTCACCTGAATTAGCTGCTGTATCTCAGACTGTAGCCTGCTATCAAGAAGCTGGGGAGATTCCATGTTCATTGGCTTTATTGACTTGGGATCTATCTCACGTTATGGCGTTACATACCACACACTATTCTGGGTGTCACAGCGTTGTCCCAAAAAGTCTCTTCCATGGCATACTTCAGGGTATGGAATATGTAATAGTAGGCGCATTGCGATAGTTTTGGAGTGTAAATGTTCCCCAAAGAAGGGCTTTTCCTGTAAAATGTACTTTGTCTAATTGCCCCATGAAGCCTTTTTGTAATCAAACTCAGTCACGTTTGAGGAAGAAGGAGTTCTTCCCAGAAAACTCAACTAAGCTTTTCAGCATATACTCACATGAATTAGCTGCTGTATATCAGAGTGTAGCCTGCTATCAAGAAGCTGGGGAGATTCCATGTTCACTGGTCTTTTTGACTTGGGATGGATCTCACGTTATGGCGTTACATACCAGTCTATCTTCTGGAGGTCGCAGCGCAGGCCCGAAAAGCCTCTTCTGAGGCATACTTCAGAGCATGGAATATGTAAGACAAGGCGCATGGAGAAAGTTTTGGAGTGTAAATGTTGCCCAAAGAAGGTCTTTTTCTGTAAAACTTACTTTCAGTAATGGCCCCATAGAGCCTTTTGGGAATCAACCTCAGACACGTTTGAGGAAGAAGGAGCTCTTGACTGAAACCTCAACTCAGCTTTTCAGCGTATGTTCACCTGAATTAGGTGCTGCATCTCAGACTGTAGCCTGCTATAAAGAAGCTGGGGAGATTCCATGTTCATTGGCCTTTTTGACTTCCGATAGAACTCGTGTTATCGCGTTACATACCAGTCTATCTTCTGGAGGTCGCAGCGTAGGCCCGAAAAGCCTCTTCTGAGGCATACTTCAGGGCATGGAATATGTAATAGAAGGCGCATTGTGATAGTTTTGGAGTGTAAATGTTCCCCAAAGAAGGGCTTTTCCTGTAAAACGTACTTTCTCTAATCGCCCCATGAACCCTTTTTGTAATCAAACTCAGTCACGTTTGAGGATGAAGGAGTTCTTCCCAGAAAATTCAACTCAGCTTTTCAGCGTATGTTCACCTGAATTAGGTGCTGCATCTCAGACTGTAGCCTGCTATAAAGAAGCTGGGGAGATTCCATGTTCATTGGCCTTTTTGACTTCCGATAGAACTCGTGTTATCGCGTTACATACCAGTCTATCTTCTGGAGGTCGCAGCGTAGGCCCGAAAAGCCTCTTCTGAGGCATACTTCAGGGCATGGAATATGTAATAGAAGGCGCATTGTGATAGTTTTGGAGTGTAAATGTTCCCCAAAGAAGGGCTTTTCCTGTAAAACGTACTTTCTCTAATCGCCCCATGAACCCTTTTTGTAATCAAACTCAGTCACGTTTGAGGATGAAGGAGTTCTTCCCAGAAAATTCAACTAAGCTTGTCAGCATATGCTCACCTGATTTAGCTGCTGTATCTCAGATTGTCGCCTGCTATAAAGAAGCTGGGGAGATTCCATGTTCATTGGCCTTTTGGACTTGGGATGTATCTTGAGTTATGGCATTACATACCAGTCTCTCTTCTGGATGTCGCAGCGCAGGCCCGAAAAGCCTCTTCTGAGGCATACTTCAGGGCATGGAATATGTAAGACGAGGCGCATTGAGAAAGTTTTGGAGTGTAAATGTTGCCCAAAGAAGGCTATTTCGTGTAAAAGTTACTTTCTGTGATCGGACCTTAGAGTTTTTTTGAATCAACCTCTGTCAGATTTGAGGAAGAAGGAGCTCTTGCAAGAAAACTCAATAAAGCTTCAGCGTATGCTCACCTGAATTAGCTGCTGTATCTCAGACTGTAGCCTGCTATCAAAAATCTGGGGAGATTCCATGTTCATTGGCCTATTTGACTTGGGATGGATCTCGCTTTATGGCGTTGCAAAGCACGTTCTTTTCAGAGAGTCACACTGTAGGCCTGCGAAGACTCTTTCGAGGCATAGTTCAGGGCATGGAATATGTAAGACAAGGCGAATTGTGAAAGTTCTGGAGTGTAAATGTTCCCCAGAGAAGGGCTTTTCCTGTAAAACTTACTTTCTGTAATCGCCCCATAGAGCGTTTTTGGAATGAACCTCAGTCATGTTTGAGGAAGAAGGAGCTTCTGCCACAAAACTCAACTATGCTTTTCAGCGTATGCTCACATGAATTTGCTACTGTATATCAGAATGCAGCCTGCTATCAAGAAGCTGGGGAGATTCCATGTTCATTGGCCTTTTTGACTTCTGTTGGATCTCGCGTTATGGCGTTGCATACCAGTCTTTCTTCTGGAAGTCGAAGCGTAGGCCCGAGAAGCCTCTTCCGAGGCATACTTCAGGGCATGGAATATGTAAGACAAGGCGAATTGTGAAAGTTCTGGAGTGTAAATGTTGCCCAGAGAAGGGCTTTTCCTGTAAAACCTACGTTCTGTAATCGCCCCATAGAGCGTTTTTGGAATGAACCTCAGTCATGTTTGAGGAAGAAGGAGCTTCTGCCACAAAACTCAACTATGCTTTTCAGCGTATGCTCACATGAATTTGCTACTGTATATCAGAATGCAGCCTGCTATCAAGAAGCTGGGGAGATTCCATGTTCATTGGCCTTTTTGACTTCTGTTGGATCTCGCGTTATGGCGTTGCATACCAGTCTTTCTTCTGGAAGTCGAAGCGTAGGCCCGAGAAGCCTCTTCCGAGGCATACTTCAGGGCATGGAATATGTAATAGAAGGCGCATTGTGATAGTTTTGGAGTGTAAATGTTCCCCAAAGAAGGGCTTTTCCTGTAAAACGTACTTTCTCTAATCGGCCCATGAAGCCTTTTTGTAATCAACCTCAGTCACGTTTGAGGAAGAAAAAGTTCTTCCCAGATAATTCAGCTAAGCTTATCAGCATATGCTCACCTGATTTAGCTGCTGTACCTCAGATTGTAGCCTGCTATCAAGAAGCTGGGCAGATTCGATGTTCATTGGCCTTTTTGACTTGGTATCTATCTCGCGTTATGGCGTTACATACCACTTTCCCTTCAGGGAGTCGCAGTGTATGTCCGAAAAGCCTCTTTCGAGGCATACTTCAGGGCATGGAATATGTAAGACGAGGCGCATTGAGAAAGTTTTGGAGTGTAAATGTTGCCCAAGGAAGGGCTTTTCCTATAAAACTTACTTTCTGTAATCGCCCCATAGAGCATGATTGGAATCAACCTCTGTCAAATTTGAGGAAGATGGAGCTCTTGCAAGAAAACTCAACTAAGCCTTTCAGCGTATGCTCACCTGAATTAGCTGCTGTATCTCAGACTGTAGGCTGCTATCAAGAAGCTGGGGAGATTCCATGTTCATTGGCCTTTAGGACTTGGGATGTATCTTGAGTTATGGCATTACATACCAGTCTCTCGTCTGGACGTCGCAGCGTTGTCCTGAAAAGTCTCTTCCGAGGCATACTTCAGGGCATGGAATATGTAAGACAAGGCGCATTGAGGAAGTTTTGGAGTGTAAATGTTGCCAAAGGAGCGGCTTTTCCTATAAAACTTACTTTCTGTAATCGCCCCATAGAGCATGATTGGAATCAACCTCTGTCAAATTTGAGGAAGATGGAGCTCTTGCAAGAAAACTCAACTAAGCCTTTCAGCGTATGCTCACCTGAATTAGCTGCTGTATCTCAGACTGTAGGCTGCTATCAAGAAGCTGGGGAGATTCCATGTTCATTGGCCTTTAGGACTTGGGATGTATCTTGAGTTATGGCATTACATACCAGTCTCTCGTCTGGACGTCGCAGCGTTGTCCTGAAAAGTCTCTTCCGAGGCATACTTCAGGGCATGGAATATGTAAGACAAGGCGCATTGAGGAAGTTTTGGAGTGTAAATGTTGCCAAAGGAGCGGCTTTTCCTATAAAACTTACTTTCTGTAATCGCCCCATAAAGCATGATTGGAATCAACCTCAGACACGTTTGAGAAAGAAGGAGCTCTTGCCAGAAAACTCAACTACGCTTTTCAGCGTATGCTCACATGAATTAGCTGCTGTATCTCAGACTGTAGCCTGCTATCAAGAAGCTGGGGAGATTCGATGTTCATTGGCCTTTTTGACTTGGGATGGATTTCGCATTTTGCAGTACATACCAGTGTCTCGTCTGGAGGTCGCAGCATAGGCCCGAAAAGCCTCTTCCGAGGCATACTTCAAGGCATGGAATATGTAAGACAAGGCGCATTGAGAAAGTTTTGGAGTGGAAATGTTGCCCAAAGAAGGTCTTTTCCTGGAAAACTTACTTTCTGTAATCGCCCCATAGAGCCTTTTTGGAAACAACCTCAAGCACGTTTGAGGAAGAAGGAGCTCTTGCCAGAAAACTCAACAAAGCTTTCAGCGTATGCTCACCTGAATTAGCTGCTGTAACTCAGTCTGTAGCCTGCTATCAAGAAGATGGGGTGATTCCATGTTAATTAGCCTTTTGGACTTGGTATGGATCTCACCTTATGGCGTTACATATCACTCTCTCTTCTGAGAGTCGCAGTGTAGGCCCAATAATGCTATTCCGAGGCATACTTCACGGCATGGAATATGTAAGACAGGGCGCATTGAGAAAGTTATGGAGTGTAAATGTTGCCCAAAGAAGTGCGTTTCCTGTAAAACTTATTTTCTGTAATCACCCCATAGAGGCTTTTTGGAATCAGCCTCCGTCACGTTTCAGAAAGAAGGAGCTCCTGTCAGAAAACTCAACTAAGGTTTTCAGTGTATGCTCACCTGAATTAGCTGTTGTATCTCAGACTGCAGCCTGCTATCAAAAAGCTGGGGAGACTCCATGTTCATTGGCCTTTTTGAATTGGGATGTATCTTGCGTTATGACGTTACATACCACTCTCTCGTCTGGAAGTCGCAGTGTAGGACTGATAATCCTCTTCCGAGGCATACTGCAGGGCATGGAATATGTAAGACAAGGCGCATTGCGAAAGTTTTGGAGTGTAAATGTTGCAGAAAGAAAGGCTTTTCTTGTAAAACTATCTTTCTGTAATCACCCCATAGAGGCTTTTTGGAATCAGCCTCCGTCACGTTTCAGAAAGAAGGAGCTCCTGTCAGAAAACTCAACTAAGGTTTTCAGTGTATGCTCACCTGAATTAGCTGTTGTATCTCAGACTGCAGCCTGCTATCAAAAAGCTGGGGAGACTCCATGTTCATTGGCCTTTTTGAATTGGGATGTATCTTGCGTTATGACGTTACATACCACTCTCTCGTCTGGAAGTCGCAGTGTAGGACTGATAATCCTCTTCCGAGGCATACTGCAGGGCATGGAATATGTAAGACAAGGCGCATTGCGAAAGTTTTGGAGTGTAAATGTTGCAGAAAGAAAGGCTTTTCTTGTAAAACTATCTTTCTTTAATCGCCCCATAGAGCCTTTCTGGAATCAAACTCAGTCATGTCTGAGGAAGAATGAGCTCTTGCCAGAAAACTCAAGTAAGCTTTTCAGCGTATGCTCACCTGAATTAGCTGCTGTATCTCAGACTATAGCCTGCTGTGAAGAAGCTGGGGAGATTCCATGTTCATTGGCCTTTTGGACTTGGGATGTATCTCGCGTTCTGGCGTTCCATACCTCTTTCTCTTCAGGGAGTGGCAGTGTAGGCCCGAAAAGGCTCTTCTGAGGCAAACTTTAGGGCATGGATTATGTAAGACAGTTCACATTGGGAAAGTTTTGGAGTATAAATGTTGCCCAAACGAGGGGGTTTTCCTGCAAAACTTACTTTCTATAATCACCCCATAGAGCCTTTTTGGAATCAACCTCAGTCACGTTTGAGGAAGAAGGAGCACTTGCCAGAAAACTCAACTAAGCTGTTCAGCGTGTGCTCCCCTGAATTAGCTGCTGTTTCTCAGTCTGTACCCTGCTATCGTGAAGCCGGGGTGATTCCATGTTCATTGGCCTTTTTGACTTGGGATTTATCTCGCGTTATGGCATTACATACCACTTTTTCTTCAGGGAGTCGCAGTGTAGACCGTAAAAGCCTCTTCCGAGGCCTACTTCAGGGAATGGAGTATATAAGGCAAGGCGCATTGAGAAAGTTTTGGAGTGTGACTGTTGCCCCAAAGAAGGGCTTTTCCTGTAGAACTGACTTTCTGTATTCGCCTCATAGAGCCCTCTTGGAATCCAATTCAGTCGTGTGTGAGGAAGAATGAGCTCTTCCCAGAAAACTCAAGTAAGCTTTCAGTGTACGCGCATATGAATTCTCTGCTGTAACTGAGACTGTAACCTGATTTCAGGACGCTGGTGAGATTTCATGTTCATTCCCCTTTTGGACTTGGGATGTATCTCGTGTTCTGGCGTTACATACCTCTTTCTCCTAAGGGAGTCGTAGTGTAGTCCCGAAAAGCCTCTTCCGAGGCATATTTCAGGGCATGGAATAAGTAAGATACCGCGCATTGAGAAAGTTTTGGAGTGTAAACGCTGCCCATAGCAGGGCTTTTCCTGTAAAACTTACTTTCTGTAATCGCCACATAGATACTTTTTGGAATCAACGTAGTCATGTCTGAGGAAGAAGGAGATCTTGACCGAAAACTCAACTAAGATCTTCAGAGTATGCTCTCCTGAAATAGGTGCTGTATCTCAGACTGTAGTCTGCTATCAAGAAGCTGAGGAGATTCCATGTTCATTGGCCTTTTAGACTTGGGATGTATCTCGCGTTATGGCTTACATACACTGTCTCTTCTGGGAGTCGCAGTGTAGGTCTGAAAAGTCTCTTCCGAGGCATACTTCAGGGCATTGAATATGTAAGACAAGGCGCATTGAGAAAGTTTTGGAGCTTAAATGTTGCCTAAAGTCGGGCTTTTCCTGTAAAACTTACTTTCTGTAATCGCCACATAGATACTTTTTGGAATCAACGTAGTCATGTCTGAGGAAGAAGGAGATCTTGACCGAAAACTCAACTAAGATCTTCAGAGTATGCTCTCCTGAAATAGGTGCTGTATCTCAGACTGTAGTCTGCTATCAAGAAGCTGAGGAGATTCCATGTTCATTGGCCTTTTAGACTTGGGATGTATCTCGCGTTATGGCTTACATACACTGTCTCTTCTGGGAGTCGCAGTGTAGGTCTGAAAAGTCTCTTCCGAGGCATACTTCAGGGCATTGAATATGTAAGACAAGGCGCATTGAGAAAGTTTTGGAGTGTAAACGCTGACCAAAGAAGGGCTTTTCCTGTAAAACTTATTTTCTGTAATTGCCGCGTAGAGCGTTTCTGGAATCAACCTCAGTCATGTTTGGGGAATTAGCTCTTCCCAGAAAACTCATCTAAGATTTTCAGCGTATGCTCACCTGAATTAGCTGCTGTATCTCAGACTGTAGCCTGCTATCAAGAAGCTGGGGAGATTACATGTTTATTCGCCTTCTTGACTTGGGATGTATCTCGCGTCCTGGCATTACATGCCACTTTCTCTACAGGAAGTCGCAGTGTAGGCCCGAGAAGGCTATTCTGAGGCATACTTCAGGGAATGGAGTATATAAGGCAAGACGTATTGAGAAAGGTTTGGAGTGTAAATGTCTCCCAAAGAATGGCTTTTCCTGTCAAACTTACTTTCTGTATTCGTCTCATAGATCCCTCTTGTAATCCACCTCAGTCATGTGTGAGGAAGAATGAGCTCTTCCCAGAAAACTCAACTAAGTTTTCCACGTAACCTCACGTGAATTAGCTGCTGTATCTGAGACTGTAACCTGCTATCAGGAAGCTGGTGAGATTCGTGTTAATTGCCCTTTTAGACTTGGGATGTATCTCGTGTTATGTCGTTACATACCTCTTTCTCTTCAGGGAGTCGCAGTGTAGGCCTGAAAAGCCTCGTCCGAAGTCGAGTTAAGACCATGGAGTTTATAACGCAAGGCCCATTGAGAAAAGTTTGGAGTGTAAATGTTGCCCAAAGAAGGGCTTTTTCTATCAAACTTACTTTCTGAATTCGCCTCATAGTGCCCTCTTGGAATCCACCAGAGACATGTGTGAGGAAGAATGACCTCTTGCCAGAAAATCAACTAAGCTTTCAGCGTATGCTCACGTGAATTAGGCGCTGTATCTGAGACTTTAACCTGCTATCAGGAAGCTGGTGAGATTTCATGTTCATTGCCCGTTCTGACTTGGGATGTATCACATGTTACTGCGTTTCATACCTCTTTCTCTTCAGGGAGTCGCAGTGTAGGCCCGAAAAGCCTCTTCCATGGCGTACTTAAGACCATGGAGTTTATAACGCAAGGCCCATTGAGAAAAGTTTGGAGTGTAAATGTTGCCCAAAGAAGGGCTTTTTCTATCAAACTTACTTTCTGAATTCGCCTCATAGTGCCCTCTTGGAATCCACCAGAGACATGTGTGAGGAAGAATGACCTCTTGCCAGAAAATCAACTAAGCTTTCAGCGTATGCTCACGTGAATTAGGCGCTGTATCTGAGACTTTAACCTGCTATCAGGAAGCTGGTGAGATTTCATGTTCATTGCCCTTTTTGATTTGGGATGAATCTGGCGTTCTGTCGTTCCATACCTCTTTCTCTTCAGGGAGTCGCAGTGTAGGCCCGAAAAGCCTCTTCGGAGAAAAACTTCAGGGCATGGAATATGTAAGACAAGGCTCATTGTGAAAGTTTTGGAGTGTAAATGTTGCCCAAAGAAGGGCTTAACCTCTAAAACTTAACTTCTGTAATTGGCCCATAGTTCCTTTATGAATAAAACTCAGTCCTGTTTGAGGAAGAAGGAGCTCTTGCCAGAAAACTCAACTAAGCTTTTCAGCGTATGCTCACCTGAATTAGCTGCTGTATCTCAGACTATAGCCTGTTAACAAGAAATTGGGGAGATTCCATATTCATTGGCCTTTTTGACTTGGGACGTATCTCGCGTTATGGCGTTACATACCACTCTCTCGTCTGGGAGTCGCAGTGTTGGCCCGAAAACGCTCTTTCGAGGGATACTTCATGGCATGGAATATGTAACACAAGGCGCATTGAGAAAGTTTTGGAGTGCAAATTCTGCCCAAAGAAGGGCTTTTCCTGTAAAACCTACTTTTTGTATTCGCCCGCTAGAACCCTCTTGGAATCCACCTCAGTCGTGTGTGAGGACGAATGAGCTTTTCCCAGAAAACTCAAGTAAGCTTTCAGCATACACTGACATGAATTGGCTGCTGTATCTAAGATTGTAACCTGCTATGAGGAAGCTGGTGAGATTTCATGTTCATTGCCCTTTATGACTTGGGATGTATCTCGCGTTCTGGCGTTCCATACCTCTTTCTCTTCAGGGAGTCACAGTGTAGGCCCGAAAAGCCTCTTGCGAGGCCAACTCAGGGCAAGGAGTGTATAAGGGAACGCGCATTGAGAAAGGTTTGGAGTGTAGTTTTTGCCCAAAGAAGGGCTTTTCCTGTGAAACTTACTTTCTGTATTCGCCTCATAGAGCCCTCTTGGAAACCACGTCAGTCGAGTGTGAGGAAGAGTGAGCTCTTTCCACAAAACTCAAGGAAGCTTTCAATGTAGCTGACATGAATTGGCTGCTGTATCTAAGATTGTAACCTGCTATGAGGAAGCTGGTGAGATTTCAAGTTCATTGCCCTTTTGGACTTGGGATGTGTCTCGCGTTCTGGCGTTCCATACCTCTTTCTCTTCAGGGAGTCTCAGTGTAGGCCCGAAAAGCCTCTTCTGAGGACTACTTCAGGGCATGGAGTATATAAGCCAAGGCGCATTGAGAAAGGTTTGGAGTGTAGTTTTTGCCCAAAGAAGGGCTTTTCCTGTGAAACTTACTTTCTGTATTCGCCTCATAGAGGCCTCTTGGAATCCACCTCAGTCGTGTGTGAGGAAGAATGAGCTCTTCCCAAAAAACTCAAGGAAGCTTTCAATGTATGCGGACATGAATTAGCTGCTGTATCTGAGACTGTAACCTGCTATCAAGAAGCTGGTGAGATTTCATGTTCATTGCACTTTTGGGCTTGGGATACATCTCGCGTTCTGGCATTACATACCTCTTTATCTTAAGGGAGTTGTAGTGTAGGCCCGATAAGCCTCTTCCGAGGCCTACTTCTGTGCATGGAGTATATGGCGTAAGGCGCATTGAGATAGTGTTAGAGTGTAAATGTTCCCAAAAGAAGGGTTTTTCCTGTAAAACTTACTTTCTGTATTCGCCTCATAGAGCCCTCTTGGAATCCAACTCAGTCGTGTGTGAGGACGATTGAGCTCTTCCCACAAAACTCAAGGAATCTTTCAGCGTATGCTGACGTGAATTAGCTGCTGTATCTGAGTCTGTAACCTCCTATCAGGAAGCTGGTGTGATTTCGTGTTCATTGAACTTTTGGACTTGGGATGTGGCTCGGGTTCTGGCGTTACATACCTCTTTCGCTTCAAGGAGTCACAGTGTAGGCCTGAAAAGCCTCTTCCGAGGCCTACTTCAGGGCATGGTGTATATAAGGCAAATGGCCATGAAAAGGGTTGGAGTGTAAATATTCCCCAAAGAATTGCGTTTCCTGTCAAACTTACTTTGTGTATTCGCCGCCTAGAGCATTCTTGGAATCCACCTCAGTCGTGTTTGAGGAAGAATGAGCTCTTCCCAGAAAACTCAATTAGGCTTTCAGTGTACGCGCACATGAATTGGCTGCTGTATCTGTGATTGTAACCTGCTATCAGGAAACTGGTGAGGTTTCATGTTCATTGCCCTTTTGGACTTGGGTTGTATCTCGATTTCTGGCGTTACATACCGCTTTCTCTTCAGGGAATGGCAATGTATGCCCGAAAAGCCTCTTCCAAGGCCTACTTCAGGGCCTGGAGTATATAGGGAAAGGCGCATTGAGAAATGGTTGGACTTTAAAAGTTGCCCAAAGAAGGCTTTTCCTGTAAAACTTACTTTCAGTATTCACCTCATAGAGCCCTCTTGGAATCCATCTCAGTCGTGTGTGAGGAAGAATGAGCTCTTCCCAGAAAACTCAAGTAAGCTTTCAGCGTACGCGCACATGAATTGGCTGCTGTATCTGTGATTGTAACCTGCTATCAGGAAACTGGTGAGGTTTCATGTTCATTGCCCTTTTGGACTTGGGTTGTATCTCGATTTCTGGCGTTACATACCGCTTTCTCTTCAGGGAATGGCAATGTATGCCCGAAAAGCCTCTTCCAAGGCCTACTTCAGGGCCTGGAGTATATAGGGAAAGGCGCATTGAGAAATGGTTGGACTTTAAAAGTTGCCCAAAGAAGGCTTTTCCTGTAAAACTTACTTTCAGTATTCACCTCATAGAGCCCTCTTGGAATCCATCTCAGTCGTGTGTGAGGAAGAATGAGGGCTTCCCAGAAAACTCAAGTAAGCTTTCAGCGTACACTCACTTGAATTGGCCGTTGTATCTGTGACTGTAACCTGCTATCAGGAAGCTGGTGAGATTTCATGTTCATTGCCCTTTTGGACTTGGGATGTATCTCGCGTTCTGGCGTTACATACCTCGTTCTCTTCAGGGAGTCGCAATGTAGGCCCGAAAAGCCTCTTCCGAGGACTACTTCAGGGCATAGAGTGTATAAGGCACGGCGCATTCAGAAAGTGTTGGCGTGTATATGTTGCCCAAAGAAGGGCTTTTCCTGTAAAACTTGCTTTCTGTATTCACCTCATAGAGCCCTCTTGGAATCCACCTCAGTCATGTGTGAGGAAGAATGAGCTCTTCCCAGAAAACACAAGTAAGCTTTCAGTGTACAAACACATGAATTGGCTGCTGTATCTGAGACTGTAACCTGCTACCAGGAAGCTGGTGAGATTTCATGTTCATTGCGCTTTTGGACTTGGGATGTATCGCGCGTTATGGCGTTACTTACCTCGTTCGCTTCAGGGAGTCGCAGTGTAGGCCCGAAAAGCCTCTTCCGAGGCCTACCTCAGGGCGTGGAGTATATAAGGGCTAGGAGCATGTAGAAAGGGTTGCATTGTAAATATTGCCCAAAGAAGGGCTTTTCCTGTAAAATTTACATTCTGTATTCGCAACCTAGAGACCTCTTGGAATCCACCTCATTCTTGTGTGATGAAGAATGAGCTCTTCCCACAAAACTCAAGTAAACTTTCCGCGTACGCTTACATGAATTGGCTGCTGTATCTGAGAATGTATCCTGCTCTCAGGAAGCTGGTAAGATTTCATGTTCATTGCCCTTTTGGACTTGGGATTTATATCTCATTCGTATGTTACATACCTCTTTCTCTTTAGGGAGTTGCAGTGTAAGCCCGATAAGCCTCTTCCGAGGCCTACTACAGCGCATGGAGTATATACTGAAAGGTGCATTGAGAAATGGTTTGATTGTAAATATTGCCCAAAGAAGGGCTTTTCCTGTAAAATTTACATTCTGTATTCGCAACCTAGAGACCTCTTGGAATCCACCTCAGTCTTGTGTGATGAAGAATGAGCTCTTCCCAAAAACTCAAGTAAACTTTCCGCGTACGCTTACATGAATTGGCTGCTGTATCTGAGAATGTATCCTGCTCTCAGGAAGCTGGTAAGATTTCATGTTCATTGCCCTTTTGGACTTGGGATTTATATCTCATTCGTATGTTACATACCTCTTTCTCTTTAGGGAGTTGCAGTGTAAGCCCGATAAGCCTCTTCCGAGGCCTACTACAGCGCATGGAGTATATACTGAAAGGTGCATTGAGAAATGGTTTGAGTGTATATGTTGCCCAAAGACGGGCTTTTCCTGTAAAATTTACTTTCTGTATTCGCCTCCTAGAGACCTCTTGCAATCCACCTCAATCGTGTGTGAGGAAAAATGAGCTCTTCCCAGAAAACTCAAGTAAACTTTCAGCATACGCTCACATGAACTGGCTGCTGTATCTGAGACTGTAACCTGCTATCAGGAAGCTGGTGAGATTTCATGTTCATTGCCCTTTTGGACTTGGGATGTCTCTCGCGTTCTGGCGTTGCATACCTCTTTCTCTTCAGGGAGTCGCAGTGTAGGCCTCTTCTGAGGCCTACTTCAGGGCAAGGAGTTAATTGGGCAAGGCGCATTGGAAAAGAGTTGGAGTGAAACTGTTACCCAAAGTAGGACTTTTCGTGTAAAATTTTCTTTCTGTATTCCCCTCATAGAGCCCTCTTGGAATCTGCCTTAGTCTTGTGTGAGGAAGAATGAGGTCTTCCCAGAAAACTCAAGTAAGCTTTCAGTGTATGCGCACATGAATTGGCTGCTATATCTGAGACTGTAACCTGCTCTCAGGAAGCTGGTCAGATTTAATGTTCACTGCACTTTTGGACGTGGGATGTATCTCGCATTCTGGCGTTCCATACCTCTTTCTCTTCAGGGATTCGCAGTGTAGTCCCGAAAAGCCTCTTCCGAGGCCTACTTGAGGACATGGAGTATATAAGGCAAGGCGCATTGAGAAAGGGTTGGAGTGTAAATATAGCCCAAAGAAGGGTTTTTCCTATAAAACTTACACTTTGTATTGGTCTCATAGATCCCTCTTGGAACCCACCTCAGTCATGTGTGACGAAGAATGAGCTCTTCCAGAAAACACAAGTGAGCTTTCAGCGTACAAGCTCACAGGAATTGGCTGCTGTATCTGAGCCTGAAACCTGCTATCAGGAAGCTGGTGAGATTTCATGTTCATTGCCCTTTAGGACTTGGGATGTATCTCGCATTCTGGCCTTCCATACCTCTTTCCCTTCATGGAGTCGCAGTTTAGGACCGAGAAGCCTCTTGCGAGGCCTACTTTAGGGCATGGAGTGTATAAGGCAAGGCGCATTGAGGAAGGGTTGGAGTGTAAATGTTACCCAAAGAAGGGCTTTTCCTATAAAACTTACACTTTGTATTGGTCTCATAGATCCCTCTTGGAACCCACCTCAGTCATGTGTGACGAAGAATGAGCTCTTCCAGAAAACACAAGTGAGCTTTCAGCGTACAAGCTCATGAATTGGCTGCTGTATCTGAGACTGTAACCTGCTACCAGGAAGCTGGTGAGATTTCATGTTCATTGCCCTCTTGGACTTGGGATGTATCTCGGGTTCAGGCGTTACATACCACGTTCGATTCAGGGAATCGCAGTGGAGGCCCGAAAAGCCTCTTCCGAGGCCTTCTTTATGGCGTGGAGTATATAGGGCTAGGAGCATTGAGAAAGGGTTGGATTGTAAATGTTGCCCAAAGAAGGGCTTTTCCTGTAAAATTTGCTTTCAGTATTCATCTCCTAGAGACCTCTTGGTATCTACCTCATTCTTGTGTGAGGAAGAATGAGCTCTTCCCACAAAACACAAGTAAACTTTCAGCGTAGGCTTACATGAATTGGCTGCTGTATCTGAGACTGTAACCGGCTATCAAGAATCTGGAGAGATTCCATGTTCATTGTCCCTTTGGACTTGGTATGTATCTCGCGTTATGTCGTTACATACCACTTTCTCTTCAGGGAGTCGCAGTGTAGGTCCGAAAAGCCTCTTCCGAGGCATACTTCAGGGAATGGAATATGTAAGACAGGGCACATTGAGAAAGTTTTGGAGTCGAAAAGCTGCCTGAAAAAGGGCTTTTCCTGTAAAATTTACTTTCTGTATTCGCACAATGGAAACCTTTTGGAATCAATCTCAGTCACGTTTGAGGAAGGACGAGCTCTTGCCAGAAAACTCAACTAAGATTTTCAGCGTATGCTCACCTGAATTAGCTGCTGTATCTCAGACTGTAGCCTGCTATCAAGAAGCTGGGGTGATTCCATGTTCATTGGCCCTTTGGACTTGGTATGTATCTCGCTTTATGGAGTTACGTACCACATTGTCTTCAGGGAGTCGCAGTGTAGGCCCGAAAAGCGTCTTCCAAGGCATGCTTCAGGGCATCCAATATGTAAGTTACGAAGCACTGGGATATTTTTGGAGTGTAAATGTTCTCCATTAAAGGGCTTTTCCTGTAAAACTTACTTTTTGTATTCTCACAATGGACACCTTTTGGAATCAACGTCAGTCATGTGTGAGGAAGAATGAGCTCTTGCCAGAAAACTCAACTAAGATTTTCAGCGTATGCTCACCTGAATTAGCTGCTGTATCTCAGACTGTAGCCTGCTATCAAGAAGCTGGGGTGATTCCATGTTCATTGGCCCTTTGGACTTGGTATGTATCTCGCCTTATGGCGTTACATACCACTTCTCTTCAGGGAGTCGCACTGTAGGCCCGAAAAGCCTCTTCCAAGGCATACTTCAGGGCATGGAATATGTAAGACAAGGCGCAGTGAGAAAGTTTTCGAGTGTAAACGCTGCCCGAAAAAGGGCTTTTCCTGTAAAACTTACGTTCTGTATTCTCACAATGGACACCTTTTGGAATCAACGTCAGTCACGTTTGAGGAAGGAGGAGCTCTTGCCAGAAAACTCAACTAATCTTTTCAGCACATGCTCACCTGAATTAGCTGCTGTATCTCAGACTGTAGCCTGCTATCAAGAAGCTGGGGAGGCTCCATGTTCATTGGCCTTTTGGACTTGAGATGTACCTGGAGTTACGGCGTTAAATACCACTTTCTCTTCAGGGAGTCGCAGTGTAGGCCCGAGCAGTCTCTTCCGAGGCATACTTCAGGGCATGGAATATGTATGACAAGGTGCGTTGGGAATGTTTTGGAGGGTAAACGGTGCCCAAAAAAGGGCTTTTCCTGTAAAACTTACTTTCTGTAATCGCCCCATAGAGCCTTTTTGAACTAAACATCAGTCACTTTTGAGGAGGAAGGAGCTCTTGCAAGAAAACTCAACTTAGCTTTTCAGCGTATGCTCACCTGAATTAGCTGCTGTATCTCAGACTGTGGCCTGCTATCAAGAATCTGGAGAGATTCCATGTTCTTTGGCCTTTTCGAATTGGAATGTATCTCGTGTTATGGCATTACATACCACTTTCTCTACAGGGAGTCGCAGTGTAGGCCCAAAAAGCCTCTTCTGAGTCATACTTCAGGGAATGGAATATGTAAGAGAAGGCGCATTGAGAAAATTTTGGAGTGTAATTGTTCCCCAGAGAAGGGCTTTTCCTGTAAAACTTACTTTCTGTAATTGCCCCATAGAGACTTTTTGGAAACCACCTCAGTCATGTTTGAGGAAGAACGAGCTCTTGCCAGAAAAACTCAAGTGAAATTTTCATCTTATGCTCACCTGAATTAGCTGTTGTATGTCAGACTGTAGCCTGCTATCAAGTGGCTGGGGAGATTCCATGTTCATTGGCCTTTTGGACTTGGGATGTATCTCGCGTTATGGTGTTACATACCACTTTCTCCTCAGCGAGTCGCAGTGTAAGTCCGAAAAGACTCTTCTGAGTCATACTTGAGGGCATGGAATATGTAAGACAAGACAAATTGAGAAATTTTTGGATTGTAAACGCTGAACAAAGAGAGCTTTTCCTGTAAAACTGACTTTCGTAAGCGCCAATAGAGCCTTTTTGGAATCAACCTCAGTCATATTTGAGGAAGAAGGAGCTCTTGCCAGAAAACTCAATTAAGCTTCTCAGCATATACTCACCTGAATTAGCTGCTGGATCTCAGCCTGTAGCCTGGCATCAAGAAGGTGGGGAGAGTCAATATTCATTGACCTTTTGGACTTGGGATGTATCTCGCGTTATTGCGTTACATACCACTTTCTCCTCAGGGAGTCACAGTGTAGTCCGAAAAGACTCTTCTGAGTCATACTTGAGGGCATGGAATATGTAAGACAAGACAAATTGAGAAATTTTTGGATTGTAAACGCTGAACAAAGAGAGCTTTTCCTGTAAAACTTACTTTCAGTAATCGCCAATAGAGCCTTTTTGGAATCAACCTCAGTCATATTTGAGGAAGAAGGAGCTCTTGCCAGAAAACTCAATTAAGCTTCTCAGCATATACTCACCTGAATTAGCTGCTGGATCTCAGCCTGTAGCCTGGCATCAAGAAGGTGGGGAGAGTCAATATTCATTGACCTTTTGGACTTGGGATGTATCTCGCGTTATTGCGTTACATACCACTTTCTCCTCAGGGAGTCACAGTGTACGCCCGAAAAGCCTCTTCCGAGGCACATTTCAGGGCATGGAATATGTAAGACAAGGCGTACTGAGAAAGTTATGCTGTGTAAACGCTGCCCAAAGAAGAGCTTCTCCAGCAAAAACTTACTTTCTGTAATTGCCCCATGAAGCCTTTTTGGAATCAATCTCAGTCATGTTTGAGGAAGAAGGAGCTACTTACAGAAAACAGAACTAAGCTTTTAGCGTATGCTCACCTGAATTAGCTGCTGTATCTCAGACTGTAGCCTGCTATCAAGAAGCTGGGGAGATTCCATGTTCACTGGCCTTTGGACTTGGGAAGTATCTCGCATTATGGCTTTACATACCACTTACTCTTCAGGGAGTCGCAGTGAAGGCCCGAAAAGCCTCTTCTGAGGAATACTTCAGAGCATGGAATATGTAAGACAAGGCGCATTGAGAAAGTTTTGGAGTGTAAATGTTGCCCATATAAGGGCTTTTCTTGTAAAACTTACTGTCTGTAATTGCCCCATATAGCCTTTTTAGAATTAATCTCAGTCATGTTTGAGGAAGTAGGAGCTCTTGCCAGAAAACTAAACCAAGATTTTCAGCGTATGCTCACCTGTATTAGCTACTGTATCTCAGAATGTAGCCTGCTATCAAGAAGCCGGGGAGATTCCATGTTCATTGGCCTTTTTGACTTGGGATGTATCTCAAGTTATGGCGTTACATACCACTTTCTTTTCAGGGAGTCGCATTGTAGGCCCGAAAAGGCTCTTCCGAGGAACCCTTCAGGGCATGCAATATGTAAGACAAGGCTCATTGAGAAAGTTTTCGAGTGTAAATGTTGTCCAAGAAGGGCTTTTACTGTAAAACTTACTTTCAGTAATCGCCCCATAGAGCCCTTTTGGAATCAACGTCAGTCACGTTTGAGGAAGAAGGAGCTCTTGTCATAAAACTCAAGTGAAATTTTAGCGATGCTCACCTGTATTAGCTACTGTATCTCAGAATGTAGCCTGCTATCAAGAAGCTGGGAGATTCCATGTTCATTGCCCTTTTTGAATTGTGATGTATCTCACGTTATGACGTTACATACCACTTTCTTTTCAGGGAGTCGCAGTGTACGCCTGAAAAGCCTCTTACAAGGAACCCTTCAGGGCATGCAATATGTAAGACAAGGCTCATTGAGAAAGTTTTCGAGTGTAAATGTTGTCCAAGAAGGGCTTTTACTGTAAAACTTACTTTCAGTAATCGCCCCATAGAGCCCTTTTGGAATCAACGTCAGTCACGTTTGAGGAAGAAGGAGCTCTTGTCATAAAACTCAAGTGAAATTTTAGGCGTACGCTCTCCTGAATTAGCTGCTGTATCTCAGACTGTAGCCTTTTATCATGAAGCTGGGGAGATTCCATGTTCATTGGCCTTTATGACTTGGGATGTATCTCCATTTATGGCGTTACATATCACTTTCTCTTCAGTAAGTCGCAGTTTTGGCCCGAAAAGTCTCTTCCGAGGCATACTTCAGGGCATGGTATATGTAAGACAAGGCGGATTGAGAAAATTTTGGAGTGTAAACGCTGACCAAAAAGGGCTTTTCCTATAAAAACTTACTTTCTGTAATTGCCCCATAGAGCCTTTTTGGTATCAACCTCAGTCATGTTTGAGGAAGAAGGAGCTCTTGCCAGAAAACTCAACTAAGCTTTTCAGCGTATGCTCGCCTGAATTCGCTGCTGTATCTCAGACTGTAGCCTGCTATCAAGAAGCTGGGGAGATTCAATATTCTTTGGCTTTTTGGACTTTGGATATATCTCGTGTTATGGCATTAAATACCACTTTCACCTCAAGGAGTCTCAGTGTTGGCCCGAAAAGCCTCTTCCGAGGCACAGTTCAGGGCATGGAATATGTAAGAGAAGGCGCATTGAGAATGTTTTGGAGTGTAAATGTTGCCCAAAGAAGGGCTTTCCTTGTAAAACTTACTTTTAGTAATCGCACCATGGAGGCTTTTTGGAATCAACCTCAGTCATGCTTGAAGAAGAAGGCGCTCTAGCAGAAAACTCACCTAAGATTTTTAGCGTATGCTACATGAATTACTTAGTGTATCTGTGACTGTAACGTGGTATCAGGCAGCTGGTGAGATTTATGTTCATTGCCCTTTTGGACTTGGGATTTATCTCGCGTTCTGGCGTTACAAACCTCTTTCTCTTCAGGGAGTCGCAGTGTAGGCCTGAAAAGCGTCTTCCGAGGCCTACTTCAGGGCATGGTGTAAATAAGGCAAGGCACACTGAGAAAGGATTTGTCTGAAAATGTTGCCCAAAGAAGGGCTTTTCCTGTAAAATTGACTTTCTGTATTCGCCCCGTAAAGCCCTCTTGGAATCCAACACAATCGTGTGTGAGGAAGAATGAGCTCTACCCAGAAAACTCAAGTAAGCATTCAGCGTACGCGCATATGAATTTGCTGCTGTATCTGAGACTGTAACATGCTATCAGGTAGCTGGTGAGATTTCATGTTCATTGCCCTTTTAGACTTGGGATGTATCTCGCGTTCTGGCGTTCCATACCTCTTTCTCTTCAGGGAGTCGCAGTGTAGGCCTGAAAAGCGTCTTCCGAGGCCTACTTCAGGGCATGGTGTAAATAAGGCAAGGCACACTGAGAAAGGATTTGTCTGAAAATGTTGCCCAAAGAAGGGCTTTTCCTGTAAAATTTTCTTTCTATATTCGCCTCATAGGGCCCTCTTGGCATCTGCCTCAATCGTGTGTGAGGAAGAATGAGCTCTACCCAGAAAACTCAAGTAAGCATTCAGCGTACGCGCATATGAA
>JAIOJX010000017.1:1097419-1242923 GCA_022376925.1 Tragulus kanchil
TCTTTTTTTTTTTTTTTTAAGACCTTTATTTTGCTTTTAACTTTTACAGAGTTTTGTTGTTTACAGATATGTATGTTCCCGGATTAGTCATATGCATATCCCCCCCTTCCCACCCCTCCCAACCATCACACAGCACCCCTGAAGGATCCCCTTTTCTCACAGAGCAATGACTAGAGCTATTTTCTTCACTTATGATAGTACAGGCCTTCATGCTATTTCCTTTACACCTCCCACCTTCTGTTCCTTCCCCACAATGACCATATGTCCACTGTCCATGTCTGTCTTTCTGTCGCTTCACTACGTGTGCCATCATCACCATTCTTGGTTATTTCTGTAAGACCTTGCATGATCTGACCCTGCGACCTCCGCTGTCTGATTACATCCCACGCTTCCTTCACCTTCCTCCAGCCACACAGGTCTCCTTTCAGTCCCTCAAGCACCCTCCCACCTCAGAGCCTCCTCCCACCTCAGGGCCTCTGCACTGGCCCTTCCCACGGCACGGGCACCCTTTCTACAGTTCTTCACGAAAGGAACCAGCACCCATCCCCCTGCAGATAAAGGGCTAACCTTTGGGCTCTGTGGAAACTGGACAAAGGTGGACTGTCAGCTCTCTTTCCGGGTAACACGGCTTACAGTTGAAATGTAACCCGCGGGTAAATGACATCTGGGCTGGAGGTGCTGTCTGGGAGCTCTGACGCCTGGAGGGAAGCCACAGCCTCGGGCTTCTCTCCGTGGGGCCTGCAAACGCTGTTTGAGCAGCAGCACATGTACCAACTCAAGGTGCTGCAGATGAGGCTGCGGACGGCCATCACCGGGCTGGTGTACAGAAAGGTGAGCCCCAGGGGAGAGGCGTGGCCTTTCCTCTCTCTCCTTCCTGTCCTGATTCACATTCAGATGTTCCAGCCAAGGAGAGGAATGTCCCTGAATTATTGACTCTCATCTGCACCCCAGACGCACTCATTTATCAGTTTTTACATAGTTGCTCACACTGCTTCTTCACCTTCTTGGTTCTTTCTTTCTTTTTTTTGGAATTGAAAAATATCTGTCTTTATTGTTTAAGGACTTAGTCTTGGTTAATAGTCATTTCTTTTGATATTTAGAATTCTTTTTTGTTTTTTTTTAAGACCTTTATTTTGCTTTTAACTTTTACAGAGTTTTGTTGTTTACAGATACGTATGTTCCCGGATTAGTCATATGCATATCCCCCCCTTCCCACCCCTCCCAACCATCACACAGCACCCCTGAAGGATCCCCTTTTCTCACAGAGCAATGACTAGAGCTATTTTCTTCACTTATGATAGTACAGGCCTTCATGCTACTTCCTTTACGCCTCCCACCTTCTGTTCCTTCCCCACAATGACCATATGTCCACTGTCCATGTCTGTCTTTCTGTCGCTTCACTGCGTGTGCCATCATCACCATTCTTGGTTATTTCTGTAAGGCCTTGCATGATCTGACCCTGCGACCTCCTCTGTCTGATTACATCCCACGCTTCCTTCACCTTCCTCCAGCCACACAGGTCTCCTTTCAGTCCCTCAAGCACCCTCCCACCTCAGAGCCTCCTCCCACCTCAGGGCCTCTGCACTGGCCCTTCCCACGGCACGGGCACCCTTTCTACAGTTCTTCACGAAAGGAACCAGCACCCATCCCCCTGCAGATAAAGGGCTAACCTTTGGGCTCTGTGGAAACTGGACAAAGGTGGACTGTCAGCTCTCTTTCCAGGTAACACGGCTTACAGTTTAAATGTAACCCGCGGGTAAATGACATCTGGGCTGGAGGTGCTGTCTGGGAGCTCTGACGCCTGGAGGGAAGCCACAGCCTCGGGCTTCTCTCTGTGGGGTCATTCTTGGAAGCAAAGCCCGTGAGGCGGCTGGTCTGACACGTTGGCTGCTCTGAGGGCTGCGGCATCTCAGCCAGGCTGACTCCACCCCTGAAAAGCCTTTCTCACACCTGAGCTGTCACCTGGGAGAGGAGGGGAGCAAAGGGAACGGCTCCCTCCCGGGCGGCTGTGTGTGGCTCTGAAGTCTCCGAGCACGTGCCTGGAGCGCTCTGGGCTGGGGCGGCCTGTGCAGTCTTGTGAGGCCACACGCAGAGTCGAGGCTGCAGGAAGGTGGCCTCACGGCCTTGCTCTTCCCATCCCCGCTCTCAGGGAAGCCCTTCATCTCCTGGCGCGGTCAGACCCCTCTCTGCCCTCTGGCCCGCTTCTGTACTCACCATGTTTTCTTTCTTTATAAAAAGAAAGTAATTAATTTTTGGCTCCACTGGGATCTTGGCTGCTGTGCACAGGCTTCTCTAGTTGCGAGGAGCAGGGGCTACTCTCTAGTTGCTGTGTGGTCTCCTCTTGGTGGTGGCTTCTCTTGTGGCACACGGGTTTAGTGTCCCCGAGGCACAGGGAATCCTCCTGGACCAGGGACCGAACCCATGTCCTCTGCGTTGGCAGACAGATTTTTAACCCACTGGGCCATCAGGGAAGTCCCACCCCGCTCTCTTATTTTCTGTGCTTCGACATCTGGGGCTTTGCCGACCCTGGAGGGGCTGTCCCTCTGTCCCTGCCAAGGTCAGCCATTTCCTAGAGGTGGCACGTGAGAGCATGCCTTTCACATGCAAACCAACACCCCTGGCTCCCACCCCACTGCCTTCTTTTGGTGCCTCCCCGGCTGTCCCGGCCCTCCTCATTGGGGTCAGGTGTCAGATAGCTAGTAGCCCACCCCGAGCCTGCCGACCCTGTCCAAGCTTCCCGTGAAAACCGCCTGCCTTTAGTTCCTCCCACCCTGCCCCACCCTGGTGCTTCCCCAGGTGACACCCCCGTAGCGTGGCATACCCCCTTCTCTTGGGATCTGTGAGGGTAATAAGCTCTCTTGTCAATGGCAACCTTTTGGATTGGTGGGCTTGCCATACCGCGGGTAAATGACATCTGGGCTGGAGGTGCTGTCTGGGAGCTCTGACGCCTGGAGGGAAGCCACAGCCTCGGGCTTCTCTCTGTGGGGTCATTCTTGGAAGCAAAGCCCGTGAGGCGGCTGGTCTGACACGTTGGCTGCTCTGAGGGCTGCAGCATCTCAGCCAGGCTGACTCCACCCCTGTAAAGCCTTTCTCACACCTGAGCTGTCACCTGGGAGAGGAGGGGAGCAAAGGGAACGGCTCCCTCCCGGGCGGCTGTGTGTGGCTCTGAAGTCTCCAAACACGTGCCTGGAGCGCGCTGGGCTGGGGCGGCCTGTGCAGTCTTGTGAGGCTACACGCGGAGTCGAGGCTGCAGGAAGGTGGCCTCACGGCCTTGCTCTTCCCATCCCCGTTCTCAGGGAAGCCCTTCATCTCCTGGCGCGGTCAGACCCCCTCTCTGCCCTCTGGCCCGCTTCTGTACTCACCATGTTTTCTTTCTTTATAAAAAGAAAGTAATTAATTTTGGGCTCCACTGGAATCTTGGCTGCTGTGCACAGGCTTCTCTAGTTGCGAGGAGCAGGGGCTACTCTCTAGTTGCTGTGTGGTCTCCTCTTGGTGGTGGCTTCTCTTGTGGCACACGGGTTTAGTGTCCCCGAGGCACAGGGAATCCTCCTGGACCAGGGACCGAACCCATGTCCTCTGCATTGGCAGACGGATTTTTAACCCACTGGGCCATCAGGGAAGTCCCACCCCGCTCTCTTATTTTCTGTGCTTCGACATCTGGAGCTTTGCCGACCCTGGAGGGGCTGTCCCTCTGTCCCTGCCAAGGTCAGCCATTTCCTAGAGGTGGCACGTGAGAGCATGCCTTTCACATGCAAATCAACACCCCTGGCTCCCACCCCACTGCCTTCTTTTGGTGCCTCCCCCACTGGCCGGGCCCTCCTCACTGGGGTCAGGTGTCAGATAGCTACTAGCCCACCCCGAGCCTGCCGATCCTGTCCGAGCTTCCCGTGAAAACCGCCTGCCTTTGGTTCCTCCCACCCTGCCCCACCCTGGTGCTTCCCCAGGTGACACCCCCGTAGCGTGGCGTACCCCCTTCTCTTGGGATCTGTGAGGGTAATAAGCTCTCTTGTCAATGGCAACCTTTTTGGATTGGTGGGCTTGCCATACCCGAATAATAAAAAATAAAACCCATATTTTAAATCACTTCTTCGTGGCACTCGTCGTAATTACTATTGAATGATGAGCTATGTAGGCTTTCATTTTGTTTCCCAGCTCAAGCTCTACTCTCAGGAGAGCAAGCCTCCTGCCTCTATTTTATTTATTTATTTTTGGCTATTCTGGGTTTTCACTGCTACCACAAGCTCTTCCCTAGGGAGTGCAGGGAGTGGGGGCTACTCTCTAGTTGAGGTGAGCAGGCTCCTCGTGGTGACATCTCTTGTTGTGGAGCTTGGGCTCTGGGGCACACGGGCTTCAGTAGTTACGGCTCAACAGTTGCGGCTCTGAGGCTCTAGAGCACAGGCTCCATAGTTGTGGCTCACGGGTTTAGCTGCTCTGCAGCATGTGGGATCTTCCCGGATCGGGGATCGAACCCATGTCTCCTGAATTGGCAGGTGACCTCTTCACCACTGAGCTACCAGGGAAGCCCTCTCCTGCCTCTGTTGATCACAATACTTGGAGTGAGGCCCAGAGCAGGTGCTTAGTAAAGACTGGAAGATTTTAGGAGAATTTCTACACTCAGTTGTTGCCAGCTCACCACTTCACCCCCTCACTTATTCCTTGACACACACTCAGCAGAGAGGATTATAAGGGGACCCTGGAGTTAGGGCAAATTTTGGGCTACCAGAAAACCAGGTTGATATTTGAGAGGCCCGTTGAATGCCTGCAGGGACTGGTTTAGTCTTCTGTCTAGCGTCTCTCACCCTGGATTCCAAACCTGACTCAGCCACTTAGAAGCCCTCTGACTGAGCAAATTGGTCAATTTCTCTGTGCCTCGGATTCCTTGGCTGTGAAATGGGATTCATAATTCTACACCTCATTGATTCTAGTTTCGCTTTTTCTTTCCTCTTTTAATCAAGGTGTTTTAATTTATTGAATAGATGACATTAATTTTTCCCCCCACAGTGATACAAACATTGTTGTTTAGTCACTAAGTCATGTCCGATTCTTTTGTGACCCCATGGACTGTAGTCCACCAGGCTCCTCTGTCCATGGGTTTTTCCAGGTAAGAATACTGGAGTGGGTTGGCATTTGTTTTTCCAGGGGATCTTTCTGATCCAGGGATTGAACCCACATCTCTTGGATCTCTTCCAATGGCAGGTGGATTCTTTACCACAGCACCACCTGGGAAACCCTATGTCCTAGGCACTGTGCTACATAAATGAACAGTCCATTTTCCATGATGGGGCTTATCAGACAGCTGTATGGAAGAGGCACCGTAGACGTCATCTAATCTAAAACCCTGTGGATAAAAAGCTCTGTGTTTTGTACTTTGGCAGTGGCAAAGAATACGCTCTTCCCTAGGGAGTGCAGGGAGTGGGGGCTACTCTCTAGTTGAGGTGAGCAGGCTCCTTGTGGTGACGTCTCTTGTTGTGGAGCTTGGGCTCTGGGGCACACGGGCTTCAGTAGGTGCGGCTCAATAGTAGCGGCTCCGAGGCTCTAGAGCAGAGAGTTGTGGCTCACGGGCTTAGCTGCTCCACAGCATGTGAGATCTTCCCGGATCAGGGATCGAACCCATGTCTCCTGAATTGGCAGGTGACCTCTTCACCACTGAGCTACCAGGGAAGCCCTCTCCTGCCTCTGTTGATCACAATACTTGGAGTGAGGCCCAGAGCAGGTGCTCAGTAAAGACTGGAAGATTTTAGGAGAATTTCTACACTCAGTTGTTGCCAGCTCACCACTTCACCCCCTCACTTCTTCCTTGACACACACTCAGCAGAGAAGACTATAAGGGGGGCCTGGAGTTAGGGCGAATTTTGGGCTACCAGAAAACCAGGTTGATATTTGAGAGGCCCGTTGAATGCCTGCAGGGACTGGTCTAGTCTTCTGTCTAGCATCTCTCACTCTGGATTCCAAGCCTGGCTTAGCCATTCAGAAGCCCTCTGACTTTGAGCAAATTGGTCGATTTCTCTGTGCCTCGGTTTCCTTGGCTGTGAAATGGGATTTATAATTCTACACCTCATTGATTCTAGTTTCACCTTTTCTTTCCTCTTTTAATCAAGGTGTTTTAATTTACTGAATAGTCGGCATTAATTTGTTCCCCCCACAGTGATACAAACATTGTTGTTTAGTCACTCAGTCATGTCCGATTCTTTTGTGACCCCATGGACTGTAGTCCACCAGGCTCCTCTGTGCATGGGTTTTTCCAGGTAAGAATACTGGAGTAGGTTGGCATTTCTTTTTCCAGGGGATCTTTCTGATCCAGGGATTGAACCCACATCTCTTGGATCTCCTCCACTGGCTGGTGGATTCTTTACCACAGCACCACCTGGGAAGCCCTATGTCCTAGGCACTGTGCTACATAAATGAACAGTCCATTTTCCATGATGGGGCTTATCAGACAGCTGTATGGAAGAGACACCGTAGACGTCATCTAATCTAAAACCCTGTGGATAAAAAGCTGTGTTTTTGTACTGAGCTTTCCTGGTGGCTCAGTGGCAAAGAATACGCCTGTCATGCAAGAGACATGGGTTTGATCTCTGGGTCAGGAAAATCCCCTGGAGAAGGAAATGGCAACCCACTCCGGGGTTCCTGCCTGGAGAATCTCACGGGCAGAGGAGCCTGGTGGGCTGCAGTCCGTGGGGTCACTAAGAGTCGGGCACGACGGAGCCTGAGCGCCTGAGCGCGGACCTGCACAGCTAGGACATGGTGCTCCGCAGATGGGCGGCATCATCATCGTAACTCTGAGGTTTTGGTGCAGTGGGTCACTCTTGCTGAGTCCCAGCTCGCTCTGCTCCGCACGACAGGCCAGTGAATCCGAGAGACAGAGGTGCTGAGGCGAGGAGCATGACTCTATTCAGAATGCAGCTGACCGAGACGGCAGGCTAGCGCCTTGAAATAACCACCTTATTAGGGTTCGGACGCCAGGTTCTATGATAGATCAGAGATGGGGGAGGTGAGGAAGCAAAGCCGAAAGGCCATTCACCTTGCACACATCTCCTAGAACGGCCACCCTCAGGCAGGGGACGTGCTAATTCTCCCTTCCGGCCATCCACAGGTGGACGGGGTTCTGAACCAAGGCACTTGAGTTTACAGTCAAGCAGAGGGGCAAGGTCCTCCAGGCAAGCCAGTAAGTCAGATATAAAAACAAAAGCAACAGAAAGCAAGTCAAGGAAACAGCTTGCAGCATGGAGTCAGAATTGGTTTCCTCCCTGCAACATTATTATTATCATTCCGGTACTTAAGGGAGTTCACAGTATTTTCATGTTTGTGGTTTCTCTGGATTCTTACAGTGGTCTTGAGAGTTTGGCTGAGGAGATTCTATGAGCCCACTTTACAGATGAGTGAACAGAGGCTCAGATGGTGAGGAAAGCGGCCTCAGCCAGCAGGGGCCACGAGGCTTGACCCAGCCTGCCCGGTGGCTGTGTCCAGCCCAAGCCACCCACCCCGGACTCCTAAGGGCGGCCCCCCCCCAGCCAGCCCCGGGGCCCCCTCATTTTCCCTGGGGGATGCTATGGAAGACACCTGGTTTGGATAAAAAGCTCTGTGTTTTTGTACTGAGCTTTCCTGGTGGCTCAGTGGCAAAGAATACGCCTGTCATGTAGGAGACATGGGTTTGATCTCTGGGTCAGGAAAATCCCCTGGAGAAGGAAATGGCAACCCACTCCAGGGTTCCTGCCTGGAGAATCTCATGGGCATAGGAGCCTGGTGGGCTGCAGTCCGTGGGGTCACTAAGAGTTGGGCATGATGGAGCCTGAGCGCCTGAGCGCGGACCTGCACAGCTAGGACATGGTGCTCCGCAGATGGGCGGCATCATCATCGTAACTCTGAGGTTTTGGTGCAGTGGGTCACTCTTGCTGAGTCCCAGCTCACTCTGCTCCGCACGACAGGCCAGTGAATCCGAGAGACAGAGGTGCTGAGGCAAGGAACATGACTCTATTCAGAATGCAGCTGACCGAGACGGCAGGCTAGCGCCTTGAAATAACCACCTTATTAGGGTTCGGACGCCAGGTTCTATGATAGATCAGAGATGGGGGAGGTGAGGAAGCAAAGCCGAAAGGCCATTCATCTTGCAAGCATCTCCTAGAACGGCCACCCTCAGGCAGGGGACGTGCTAATTCTCCCTTCCAGCCTTCCACAGGTGGATGGGGTTCTGAACCAAGGCACTTGAGTTTACAGTCAAGCAGAGGGGCAAGGTCCTCCAGGCAAGCCAGTAAGTCAGATATAAAAACAAGAACAACAGAAAGCAAGTCAAGGAAACAGCTTGCAGCATGGAGTCAGAATTGGTTTCCTGCCTGCAACATTATTATTATCATTCCGGTACTTAGGGAGTTCACGGTATTTTCATGTTTGTGGTTTCTCTGGATTCTTACAGTGGTCCTGAGAGTTTGGCTAAGGAGATTCTATGAGCCCACTTTACAGACGAGTGAACAGAGGCTCAGATGGTGAGGAAAGCGGCCTCAGCCAGCAGGGGCCACGAGGCTTGACCCAGCCTGCCCAGTGGCTGTGTCCAGCCCAAGCCACCCACGCTCCTGGGACCTCCCCGACTCTGTGGGGCTCCCTGCCTCCACAGATCACCCCCTCTTCCCTCCTTCCCTCAGGCCTCGATCTCTCTGCACTCCCCCTAGGTCCTGGCCAACCGTTTCTATTTGTGTCCGACTGACTGCACTAGAGAGGCTTATACAAGATTCCAATGCCAAACACGGAACTTGAGGTTTCTGGAGTGAGCTCATTAGCGCTTACGCCTGGGTGGGATAGACTGTTCACTGGCTTTGCAGGGCGAGTGCTCTCGACACGCCTAAGACCAGAAAACAATCGTTCGTTTGCACACTCAGAACCAAGGAACAGGAATAGAGCAACCCGAATTGAACCTTTTCACACTTGCAAGGAGTTAAACAAAGATGATTTCATCGGTATGTTTCGTTACCACTTTGCAAATCAGCACGAAGTCCTGAAGATGAATGAATACCTATGGGAACACGAAGTGGACAGTGAGGGAATTTGTAGTCCCGCTTGTGGCCAAATCACTGCGCTACAGGGGTTTGTTCCGGATTTCCTAGACAAAGAGGGGACTGGAGGTTTCTAAAATGTGCTCATTATCGCCTACACCAGGGTGGAGCGGAGTCTTCATTGGCTCAACGATGCGAATGCGGTGGACACGCGGAACAGCAGAAAACCCTCTTTGCTGCATTTTGGACTCAGGGACGGGAACAAAGTGCCCTGAATGGACTTTTTTCAGCCTAACAAGAAGGTCCACAAAGATTCTCTCATCGGCATATGTTTTCTCCCACTTTGAAATTCAGAACGAAGCCTTAGGAAACGAATGAATTCCCATGGGAGCAGAGTGTGAAGAGGGCCGTCATCTGCTGCTCTTGCTTGCGTCCAAACGGATGAACTAGAGACTTCTTCACGATTGCAAAACCATACAGGGTACTTGAGGATTCTAGAACGAGCGCATGATTGCCTCCACGTTGGTGCAGTGGTGTCTTAAATGGCTCAACGAGGTGAATGCTGAGGCAGAACGTTCCACACAGGAGCACGTTTTCCAGCACGTTGGACTCAGAAATGGGAACAATGGGACCTGAACTGACCTGTTTCCCAATTCCACGATGGCCTACCTAGATGTTGAAGCCGGTGAAAGTTTCGCTACAACATTCTACTTCATAAAGAAGCCTCAATAAACGAACGAAACCCCATGGGAGCAGAGTGAGGATCAAATCTGCATCCACGTTTCTCGTTGTTGGCCAACTCTCGGACGTAGAGAGGCTTCTTTGGGATTTCACAGACCAATAGGGTACTTGAGGTTTCTGGAACATGCTCACTATCTCCTACAGCTGGGTGGAATGTCGTCTTCATTTGCTCAACGAGGCGAATTCTGAGGGATCCTGTTACAATGAAAAGCACTCTTTGGTACCATTTGGACTAAGAAACGGGAACAAAGTGACCTGAAAATTGACCTAGTTCACCGTCGCAAGAAGACGTAGAAAGAGGTTGTGTAGGCATACATTTCGCGACCTCTGTATAGATCAATCTGAAACCCCCGGATACGCAAGAATTGCCAAGGGAGCAGAGGGCTGACATTGTCGTCGTAATTGTTTCTTCTTGTGGCCGACTGACTGCACTAGAGAGGCTTGTTCCGGATTCCAGTACCAAACACGGAACTTGACGTTTCTGGAAGGAACTCATTGTGGCCTACACCTGGGTGGAGTAGAGTCTTCAACAGCTCAATGAGGCGAGTGCTATCGAGACGCCTAAGACCGGAAAACACTCGTCCGTTTGTACACTCTGGACTTAGGAACGGGAACAGTGCTACACGAATTGAACATTTTCACACTTGCAAGGTGGTCAGCAAAGATGCTTTCATCGGCATATGTTTCGTCACATCTTTGTAAGTCAGCATAAAGTCCCAGAGACGAATCAATCCCCATGGGATCACGAAGTGGACAGTGTGAGAATTTGCGGTTCCGCTTGTGGCCAAATCGCTGCACTACTGAGACTTGTTCTGGATTTCATAGACAAAGAGGGGACTGGAGGTTTCTAGAATGTGCTCATTATCGCCTACACCTGGGTGGAGCGGAGTCTTCATTGGCTCAATGATGCGAATGCTGTGGACAGGCGTAATAGCAGAAAACACTCTTTCCTACAATTTGGACTCAGGAATGGGAACAGAGTGCCCTGAATGGACCTGTTGCACACTTGGAAGAAAGTCCACAACGATGCTCTCCTTGGCGTCGTTTTCTCCCAAGTCAAAATTCAGAACGAAGCCTTAGGAAAAGAATGAATTCCCATGGGAGCAGAGTGTGGACATTGTCGTCCTCCGCTGCTCTTGTTTGCGTCCAAACGGTTGAACTAGAGGCTTCTTCAGGATTTCATAGACGAACAGGGTACTTGAGGTTTCTGGAACATGCTCACTATCACCTACAGCTGGGTGGAGTGGAGTCTTCATTGGCTCAATGATGCGAATGCTGTGGACAGGCGTAATAGCAGAAAACACTCTTTCCTACAATTTGGACTCAGGAATGGGAACAGAGTGCCCTGAATGGACCTGTTGCACACTTGGAAGAAAGTCCACAACGATGCTCTCCTTGGCGTACGTTTTCTCCCAAGTCAAAATTCAGAACGAAGCCTTAGGAAAAGAATGAATTCCCATGGGAGCAGAGTGTGGACATTGTCGTCCTCCGCTGCTCTTGTTTGCGTCCAAACGGTTGAACTAGAGGCTTCTTCAGGATTTCATAGACGAACAGGGTACTTGAGGTTTCTGGAACATGCTCACTATCACCTACAGCTGGGTGGAGTGGAGTCTCAATGGACTCCACGAAGTGTCTTCTATGGAAGTGTGTTACAGAGGAAAGCTCTCTCTCCAACACTTTGGACTCAGAAACGGGAAGAGTGTGAACCAAATTGACATTTTCCAAACTTCCAAGAAGGTCTACCAAGATGCTTTCATCAAGGTAAGTTTCGCTTCCACTGTATACATTGGTATGATGAGCCAGGGAAAGAATGAATTCCCATGGGAGCAGAGTGCGGACTGCGTCGGCATCCGCGGTGGCCACTTGCGGACAATTTTCTGAGCTAGAGAGGCCTGCTGAGGATTCCACGTATGAACAGGCTACTTGAGGTTTCTGGAACGAGCTCATTATCGTGTACACCTAGGTGGAGTGGCCTCTTCATTGGCTCCACGAGGCGAATGCTGAGGGAGCCCGTTACACCGGATAGCACTCTTTGGTAATCTTTGGACAAACAAACGGGAACAAAGTGACCTGAACATTGCCTTGTTTCACAGTCGCAAGAGGGCGCAGAAAGAGGTTTGTGTAGGCGTACATTTTGCGAACACTGTATAGATCAGTTTGAAACCCCAGGATATGCAAGAATTTCCATGGGAGCAGAGGTCTGACAGTGTCATAGTAACCGGTTTTTTTTTGTGGCCGACTGACTGCACCAGAGAGGCTTGTTCAAGATTCCAATGCCAAACACGGAACTTGAGGCTTCTGGAGCGAGCTCATTAGTGCTTACGCCTGGGTGAGATAGAGCGTTCACTGGCTCAGTGGAGCGAGTTCTATAAAGATGCCTAAAACCAGGAAACAATCATTGGTGTGCACACTCTGGACTTAGAAACGGGAACAGAGCACCCCGAATTGAACCTTTTCACACTTGTAAGGTGGTCAACAAAGATGCTTTCATCAACATATAGTTCGTTACATCTTTGTAAATCAGCATAAAGTCCCGGAGACGAATCAATCCCCATGGGATCACGAAGTGGATAGTTTGGGAATTTGCGGTTCCGCTTGTGGCCAAATCGCTGCACTACTGAGACCTGTTCTGGCTTTCCTAGACAAAGAGGGGACTGGAGGTTTCTAGAATGTGCTCATTGGAGCCTACCCCTTGGTGGAGTGGAGTCTTCATTGGCTGAATGAGGCGAATGCTGTGGACAGGCGTGATAGCAGAAAACACTCTTTCCTACAATTTGGACTCAGGAACGGGAACAAAGTGCCCTGAATGGACCTTTTTCACCCTGGCAAGAAGGTCCATAAAGATGCTCTCATCGGTCTACATTTTCTCCCACTTTGAAATTCAGAACGAAGCCTTAGGAAAGGAATGAATTCCCATGGGAGCAGAGTGCGGACTGCGCGGCAAACGTTTATATCATTTCAGTCCAAACGGTTGAACTAGTGGTTTCTTCAGAACTGCAAATCCATACAGGGTACTTGAGGATCCTATAACGAGCGCATTATTGCCTGCCCATTGGTGCTGTGGTCTCTCAAATGGCTCAACGGGACGAATGCTGTGGCATCCTGTTACACTGAAAAGCACAATTTCCAACACGTTGGACTCAGAAATGGGAACAATGGGACCTAAACTGACCTGCTTCCCACTTCCAAGATGACTTACTAAGATATTGAGGTCGGTGTAAGTTTTGCTACCACATTCTAAGTCATAAAGAAGCCTCAATAAACGAATGAAGGCCCATGGGAGCGGAGTGCGGATCGAATCGGCATCCATGTTTCACTATGGTGGCCAACTCTCGGACCGATTGCTTTTTTCGCATTTTGGAACACTGTATAGATCAGTTTGAAACCCCAGGATATGCAAGAATTTCCATGGGAGCAGAGGTCTGACAGTGTCATAGTAACCGGTTTTTTTTTGTGGCCGACTGACTGCACCAGAGAGGCTTGTTCAAGATTCCAATGCCAAACACGGAACTTGAGGCTTCTGGAGCGAGCTCATTAGTGCTTACGCCTGGGTGAGATAGAGCGTTCACTGGCTCAGTGGAGCGAGTTCTATAAAGATGCCTAAAACCAGGAAACAATCATTGGTGTGCACACTCTGGACTTAGAAACGGGAACAGAGCACCCCGAATTGAACCTTTTCACACTTGTAAGGTGGTCAACAAAGATGCTTTCATCAACATATAGTTCGTTACATCTTTGTAAATCAGCATAAAGTCCCGGAGACGAATCAATCCCCATGGGATCACGAAGTGGATAGTTTGGGAATTTGCGGTTCCGCTTGGCCAAATCGCTGCACTACTGAGACCTGTTCTGGCTTTCCTAGACAAAGAGGGGACTGGAGGTTTCTAGAATGTGCTCATTGGAGCCTACCCCTTGGTGGAGTGGAGTCTTCATTGGCTGAATGAGGCGAATGCTGTGGACAGGCGTGATAGCAGAAAACACTCTTTCCTACAATTTGGACTCAGGAACGGGAACAAAGTGCCCTGAATGGACCTTTTTCACCCTGGCAAGAAGGTCCATAAAGATGCTCTCATCGGTCTACATTTTCTCCCACTTTGAAATTCAGAACGAAGCCTTAGGAAAGGAATGAATTCCCATGGGAGCAGAGTGCGGACTGCGTCGGCAAACGTTTATATCATTTCAGTCCAAACGGTTGAACTAGTGGTTTCTTCAGAACTGCAAATCCATACAGGGTACTTGAGGATCCTATAACGAGCGCATTATTGCCTGCCCATTGGTGCTGTGGTCTCTCAAATGGCTCAACGGGACGAATGCTGTGGCATCCTGTTACACTGAAAAGCACAATTTCCAACACGTTGGACTCAGAAATGGGAACAATGGGACCTAAACTGACCTGCTTCCCACTTCCAAGATGACTTACTAAGATATTGAGGTCGGTGTAAGTTTTGCTACCACATTCTAAGTCATAAAGAAGCCTCAATAAACGAATGAAGGCCCATGGGAGCGGAGTGCGGATCGAATCGGCATCCATGTTTCACTATGGTGGCCAACTCTCGGACGTAGAGAGGCTTCTTCGGAATTTCATAGACAACAGGTAACTTGAGGCTTCTGGAACACGCTCACTATCACCTACAGCTGGGTGAAGTGGAGTGTTAATGAACTCCACGAAGCGACTGCTATGGAAGAGTGTTACAGAGGAAAGTACTCTCTCCATCTTTTTGGTCTCAGATACGGGAGCAATGTGAACCAAATTTACATTTTTCAAACTTCCAAGAAGGTCTACAAAGATGCTTTGGTTAAGGCCAGTTTCGCTTCCACTGTATATATCAGTACGAATACCCAGGAAAAGAATGAGTTCCCATGGGAGCAGAGTGCGGACTGCGTTGGCATCCACGTTTGCTGCTGGCGGAGAATTTACTGAGCTAGAGAGGCCTGCTGGGGATTCCAAATCTGAACAGGCTACTTGAGGTTTCTAGAACGAGCTCATTATCGCTTATACCTGGGTGGAGTGGCATCTTCATTGATTCAACGAGGTGAAAGCTGAGGGAGCTTGTTACACTGGAGAACACTCTTTGGTACTCTTTGGATGTAGAAATGGGAAGAAAGTGACCTGATAATTGATCTGTTTCACAATCGGAGGAAGGCCTAGAAAGAGGCTTGTGTAGGCGTACATTTCGCGACCACTGTACAGATTAGTCCAAAATCGCGGGTAACGCAAGAAATCCATTGAGAGCAAAGGGTTGACAGTGTCATCAAAACCGTTTCTTTCTGTGGCCGACGGACTGCATTAGAGAGGCTTGTTCCTGATTCCAATGCCTAGCATGGAACTTGAGTTTTCTGGAATTAGCACATTATCGCCTACGCCTGGGTAGGGAAGAGTCTTCACTGGCTCAATGAGGCGAGTGCTATCAGGGAGCATAAGACCAGTAAACACTCGTTTGTTACGGCACTCCGGACTAAGAAACTGGAACACACTGACCCGAATTGAACTTTTTCACACTTGCAAGGATGTCAGCAAAGATGCTTTTGTCGGCACATATTTTGTTACCACTTTGTAAATCAGCACGAAGTCCCAAAGACGAATCAATTCCCATGGGAACAGGGAGTGGACAGAATGGGAATTTGAGGTTCCGCTTGTGGCCAAATCACTGCATCACAGAGGCTTGTTCTGGATTTCATAGACAAACAGGGGACTGGAGGTTTCAAATATGCGCCCATTATAGCCTACACCTGGGTGGGGCGCAGTCTTCATTGGCTCAATGAGGCGAATTCAATGGATGCGCGTCACAGCAGAAAACACTCTTTTCTCCAATTTGGAATCAGGAACGGGAACAAGGTGCCCTGAATGAACCTGAATCACACTTGCACAAAGGTCCACAAAGATGCTCTCATTGACGTAGGTTTTCTCCCAGTTAGAAATTCAGAGCGAAGCCGTAGGAAACGAAGGAATTCCCATGGGAACAGAGTGTGGAGAGGGTCGACATCTGCTGCTCTTGTTTGCATCCAAACGGATGAACTAGAGGCTTCTTCGGGATTGCAAATCTGTACAGGGTACTTGAGGATCCTAGACCGAGTGCATTATTGCTTGCACGTTGGTGCAGTGGCATCTTAAGCGGCTCAATGTGCCAATGCTGAGGCAGCCCGTTACACCGGAAAGCACAATATACAATACGTTGGACTCAGAAATGGGAATAATGGGACCTAAACTGACCTGCTTCCCACTTCCAAGACGGACTACCAAGATGCTGGCATTGGTGTAAGATTCGCTACCACATTCTACTTCATAAAGAAGCCTCAATAAAAGAATGAAGGCCCATGGGAGTGGAGTGCGTATCGAATCAGCAATCACGTTTCTCTTTGGTGGCCAACTCTCTGACGTAGAGAGGATTCTTTGGAATTTCATGGACCACCAGGTAACTTGAGGTGTCAAATATGCGCCCATTATAGCCTACACCTGGGTGGGGCGCAGTCTTCATTGGCTCAATGAGGCGAATTCAATGGATGCGCGTCACAGCAGAAAACACTCTTTTCTCCAATTTGGAATCAGGAACGGGAACAAGGTGCCCTGAATGAACCTGAATCACACTTGCACAAAGGTCCACAAAGATGCTCTCATTGACGTAGGTTTTCTCCCAGTTAGAAATTCAGAGCGAAGCCGTAGGAAACGAAGGAATTCCCATGGGAACAGAGTGTGGAGAGGGTCGACATCTGCTGCTCTTGTTTGCATCCAAACGGATGAACTAGAGGCTTCTTCGGGATTGCAAATCTGTACAGGGTACTTGAGGATCCTAGACCGAGTGCATTATTGCTTGCACGTTGGTGCAGTGGCATCTTAAGCGGCTCAATGTGCCAATGCTGAGGCAGCCCGTTACACCGGAAAGCACAATATACAATACGTTGGACTCAGAAATGGGAATAATGGGACCTAAACTGACCTGCTTCCCACTTCCAAGACGGACTACCAAGATGCTGGCATTGGTGTAAGATTCGCTACCACATTCTACTTCATAAAGAAGCCTCAATAAAAGAATGAAGGCCCATGGGAGTGGAGTGCGTATCGAATCAGCAATCACGTTTCTCTTTGGTGGCCAACTCTCTGACGTAGAGAGGATTCTTTGGAATTTCATGGACCACCAGGTAACTTGAGGTGTCTGGAACACGCTCACTATCACCTACAGCTGGGTCAAGTGGAGTCTTAATGGACTCCACGAAGCAACTTCTATGCAAGAGCGTTACAGAGGAAAGCACTCGCTCCACCACTTTGGTCTCAGAAACAAGAAGAGTGTGAACCAAATTGACAGTTTTCAAACATCCAGGAAGGTCTACAAAGATGCTTTTGTCAAGGTAAGTTTCACTTCCACTGTATACATTGGTACGATGAGCCAGGGAAAGAATGAACTCCTATGGGAGCAGAGTGCGGACTGCGTCGGCATACGTGGTGGCCAGTTGCAGAGAGTTTTCTGAGCTAGAGAGGCCTGCTGGGGATTCCAAATCTGAACAGGCTACTTGAGGTTTCTGGAACGAGCTCATTATCGTGTACACCTAGGTGTAGTGGCCTCTACATTGGTTCCACGAGGCGAATGCTGAGGGAGCCTGTTACACCAGACAGCACTCTTCGGTACCATTTGGACTAAGAAACGGGAACAAAGTGACCTGAAAATTGCCTTGTTTCACAGTCGCACGAGGGCGGAGAAAGAGGCTTGTGTAGGCGTACATTTTGTGAACACTGTATAGATCAGTCCGAAACCCTAGGATATGCAAGAATTTCCATGGGAGCAGAGGTCTGACAGTGTCATCGTAACCATTTCATTTTGTGGCCGACTGACTGCACTAGAGAGGCTTGTTCCGGATTCCAGTACCAAACACGGAACTTGAGGTTTCTGGAATGAACTCATTCTCGCCTTCACCTGGGTGGAGTACAGTCTTCATCGGCTCAACGAGGCGAGTGCTATTGAGACACCTAAGACCAGAAAACAATCATTCATTTGCACACTCTGGACTTAGAAACGGGAACAGAGCACCCCGAATTGAACCTTTTCACACTTGCAAGGTGGTCAACAAAGATGCTTTCATCAGCATATGTTTTGTTACATCTTTGTAAATCAGCATAAAGTCCCGGAGACGAATCAATCCCCATGGGATCACGAAGTGGACAGTGTGAGAATTTGTGGTTCCGCTTGTGGCCAAATTGCTGCACTACTGAGACTTGTTCTGGATTTCATAGACAAAGAAGGGACTGGAGGTTTCTAGAATGTGCTCATTGGAGCCCACACCTTGGTGGAGCGGAGTCTTCATTGGCTGAATGATGCGAATGCTGTGGACAGGCGTAATAGCAGAAACCACTCTTTCCAACAATTTGGACTCAGGGACGGGAACAAAGTGCCCTGAATGGACCTGTTGCACCCTTGTAAGAAGGTCCACAAAGATGCTCTTGTTGACGTATGTTTTCTCCCAATTCAAGATTCAGAATGAAGCCGTAGGAAATGAATGAATTCCCATGGGAGCAGAGTGTGGACAGTGTCGTCCTCTGCTGCTCTTGTTTGCGTCCAAACGGATGAACTAGAGGCCTCTTCGGGATTTCCTAGACCAACAGGGTACTTGAGGTGTCTGGAACACGCTCACTATCACCTACAGCTGGGTGGAGTGGAGTCTTAATGTGCTCCACGAAAAAACTTCTATGGAAGAGCGTTACAGAGGAAAGCACTCACTCCCAAAACTTTGGACTCAGAAACGGGAAGAGTGTGAACCAAATTGACATTTTCCAAACATCCAAGAAGGTCTACAAGATGCTTTCATCAAGGGAAGTTTCGCTTCCACTGTATACATTCATACAATGATCCAGGAAAAGAATGAATTGCCATGGGAGCAGAGTGTGGACAGTGTCGTCCTCTGCTGCTCTTGTTTGCGTCCAAACGGATGAACTAGAGGCCTCTTCGGGATTTCCTAGACCAACAGGGTACTTGAGGTGTCTGGAACACGCTCACTATCACCTACAGCTGGGTGGAGTGGAGTCTCAATGGACTCCACGAAGCAACTTCTATGGAAGAGCGTTACAGAGGAAAGCACTCACTTCAACACTTTGGACTCAGAAACGGGAAGAGTGTGAACCAAATTGACATTTTCCAAACATCCAAGAAGGTCTACAAGATGCTTTCATCAAGGGAAGTTTCGCTTCCACTGTATACATTCATACAATGATCCAGGAAAAGAATGAATTGCCATGGGAGCAGAGTGCGCACTGCATCGGCATCCGCGGTGGTCACTTGCGGACAGTTTTCTGAGCTAGAGAGGCCTGCTGGGGATTTCAAGTCTGAACAGGCTACTTGAGGTTTCTGGAATGAGCTCATTATCGTGTACACCTAGGTGGAGTGGCCTCTTCATTGGCTCCATGAAGCAAAAGCTGAGGGAGCCCGTTTCACCGGACAGCACACTTTGGTATCCTTTGGACTAGGAAACAGGAACAAAGTGACCTGAAAATTGCCTTGTTTCACAGTTGCAAGAAGGTGTAGACAGAGATTGTGTAGGCGTACATTTTGCGAACACTGTATAGATCTGTCCAAAACCCGAGGAAACCCAAGAATTGCCATGGGAGCAGAGGGCTGACAGTGTCATCGTAATCGTTTCTTCTTGTGGCCGACTGACTGCACTAGAGAGGCTTGTTCCAGATTCCAATGCCAAACATGGAACTTGTGGTTTCTGGAGCGAGCTCATTAGCGCTTATGCCTGGGTGGGATAGAGTGTTTACCGGCTCAGCGAGGCGAGTGCTCTCGAGACGCCTAAGACCAGAAAACAATCGTTCGTTTGCACACTCTGGACTAAGGAACCGGAACAGAGCAAGCCGAATTGAACCTTTTCACACTTGCAAGGAGGTAAACAAAGATGCTTTCATCAGTATATGTTTCGTAACCACTTTGTCAATCAGCACGAAGGCCTGAAGACGAATGAATACCTATGGGAACACGAAGAGGACAGTGAGGGAATTTGCAGTTCCGCTTGTGGCCAAATCACTGTGCTACAGGGAATTGTTCCAGATTTCCTAGACAAAGAGGGGACTGGAGGCTTCTAGAATGTGCTCATTATCGCCTACACCTGGGTGGAGCGGAGTCTTCATTGGCTCAACGATGCGAATGCGGTGGACACACGTAACAGCAGAAAACCCTCTTTCCTACAATTTGGACTCAGGGACGGGAACAAAGTGCCCTGAATGGAACTTTTTCAGCCTGGCAAGAAGGTCCACAAGGATGCTCTCATCGGTGTATGTTTTCTCCCACTTTGAAATTCAGAACGAAGCCTTAGGAAACGAATGAATTCCCTTGGGAGCAGAGTGTGGAGGGGGGCGTCATCTGCTGCTCTTGTTTGCTTCCAAACGGATGAACTAGAGGCTTCTTCAGGATTGCAAAACTGTACAGGGTACTTGAGGATTCTAGAAAGAGCGCATGATTGCCTCCACGTTGGTGCAGTGGTGTCTTAAATGGCTCAACGAGGCGAATGCTGAGGCAGAACGTTCCACACAGAAGCACGTTTTCCAGCATGTTGGACTCAGAAATGGGAACAATGGGACCTGAACTGACCTGTTTCCCACCTCCAAGGAGACCTACCAAGATGTTGACGTCGGTGAAAGTTTCGCTCCCACATTCTACTTCATAAAGAAGCCTCAATAAACGAACGAAAGCCCATGGGAGCAGAGTGCGGATCAAGTCGGCATCCACGTTTCTCTTTGTTGGCCAACTCTTGGACGTAGAGAGGCTTCTTTGGGATTTCACAGACCAATAGGTTACTTGAGGTTTCTGGAGCGAGCTCATTAGCGCTTATGCCTGGGTGGGATAGAGTGTTTACCGGCTCAGCGAGGCGAGTGCTCTCGAGACGCCTAAGACCAGAAAACAATCGTTCGTTTGCACACTCTGGACTAAGGAACCGGAACAGAGCAAGCCGAATTGAACCTTTTCACACTTGCAAGGAGGTAAACAAAGATGCTTTCATCAGTATATGTTTCGTAACCACTTTGTCAATCAGCACGAAGGCCTGAAGACGAATGAATACCTATGGGAACACGAAGAGGACAGTGAGGGAATTTGCAGTTCCGCTTGTGGCCAAATCACTGTGCTACAGGGAATTGTTCCAGATTTCCTAGACAAAGAGGGGACTGGAGGCTTCTAGAATGTGCTCATTATCGCCTACACCTGGGTGGAGCGGAGTCTTCATTGGCTCAACGATGCGAATGCGGTGGACACACGTAACAGCAGAAAACCCTCTTTCCTACAATTTGGACTCAGGGACGGGAACAAAGTGCCCTGAATGGAACTTTTTCAGCCTGGCAAGAAGGTCCACAAGGATGCTCTCATCGGTGTATGTTTTCTCCCACTTTGAAATTCAGAACGAAGCCTTAGGAAACGAATGAATTCCCTTGGGAGCAGAGTGTGGAGGGGGGCGTCATCTGCTGCTCTTGTTTGCTTCCAAACGGATGAACTAGAGGCTTCTTCAGGATTGCAAAACTGTACAGGGTACTTGAGGATTCTAGAAAGAGCGCATGATTGCCTCCACGTTGGTGCAGTGGTGTCTTAAATGGCTCAACGAGGCGAATGCTGAGGCAGAACGTTCCACACAGAAGCACGTTTTCCAGCATGTTGGACTCAGAAATGGGAACAATGGGACCTGAACTGACCTGTTTCCCACCTCCAAGGAGACCTACCAAGATGTTGACGTCGGTGAAAGTTTCGCTCCCACATTCTACTTCATAAAGAAGCCTCAATAAACGAACGAAAGCCCATGGGAGCAGAGTGCGGATCAAGTCGGCATCCACGTTTCTCTTTGTTGGCCAACTCTTGGACGTAGAGAGGCTTCTTTGGGATTTCACAGACCAATAGGTTACTTGAGGTTTCTGGAACACGCGCACTATCACCTACAGCTGGGTGGAGTGTCTTCTTCATTTGCTCAATGAAGCGAATTCTGAGGGATCCCGTTACACCGGAGATCAATCTTTCGTACACTTTGGACTACAAAACGGGACCAAAGTGACCGGAAAATTGACCTATTTCACAGTTGCAAGAGGGCCTAGAAAGAGGTTGTGTAGGCGTACGTTTCGCGACCTCTGTATAGATCAGTCCGAAACCCGAGGAAACGCAAGAATTCCCATGGGAGCAGAGGGCTGACAGTGTCGTCGAAACCATTTCTTTTTGTGGCCGCTGACTGCACTAGAGAGGCTTGGTCCGGATTCCAATTCCAGACACTGAACTTGAGGTTTCTGTCATGAGATCCATATTGCCTATGCCTGGGTGGCTAGATTCTTCATGGGCTCAACGAGGCGAGTGCTATCGAGGTGCGTAAGACCAGAAAACACTCGTGCGTTTCGACACTCTAGACTAAGAAACGGGAACAAAGTGACCCGAAGTGACCGTTTTCACACTTGCCAGGAGGTCAACAAAGATGCTTTCATCGACATATGTTTCGTAACCACTTTGTAAATCAGCACGAAGCCCCAAAGACGAATCAGTTCCAAAGGGAACACGAAGTAAACAGTGTGGGTAATTGCAGTTTAGCTCGCGGTCAAATCACTGCGCTACAGAGGCTTCTTCCAGATTTCGTAGACAAACAGGGGACTGGAGGTTTCAAATATGCACTCATTATAGTCTACACCGGGGTGGAGCGCAGTCTTCATTGGCTCAACGAGGCGAAGGCTATAGATGCGCGTCACAGTAGAAAACACTCTTTTCTCCAATTTGGACTCAGGAGCGGGAGCAAAGTGCCCTGAATGGACCTGTTTCACCCTTGCAAGAAGGTCCACAATGATGCTCTCATCGGCGTACGTTTTCTCCCACTTTGAAACTCAGAACAAAGCCTTAGGAAACGAATGAATTCCCATGGGAGCAGAGTGTGGAGAGGGTTGTCCTCCGCTCCTCCTGTTTGCGTCCAAATGCATAAACTAGAGGCTTCTTCGAGACTGCAAATCCATACAGGGCACTTGAGAATCCAAGACTGAGCGAATTATAGCCCGCACATTGGTGCAGTGGCATGTGAAAAGGCTCAACGGGGCGAATGATGAGGCAGCCCGTTACAGCGGGGAGCACACTTTCCAACATGTTGGACACAGAAATGGGAACAATGGGACCTAAACTGACCTGCTTTCCACTTCCAAGACGTCCTACCAAGATGTTGACATTGGTGTAAGTTTCGCTACCACATTCGACTTCATAAAGAAGCCTCAATAAACGAATGAAGGCCCATGGGAGCGGAGTGTGGATCGAATCTGCTTCCACGTTTCACCTTGGTGGCCAACTCTCTGACGTAGAGAGGCTTTTTCAGGAATTCACAGACCAACAGGGTACATGAGGTTTCTGGAACACGCTCACTATCACCTACAGCTGGGTTGAGTGGAGTCTTAATGGACTCCACGAAGTGACATCTATGGAAGAGCAGTACAGAGGAAAGCACTCTCTCCAACACTTTGGGCTCAGAAACGGGCGCAATGTGAACCAAATTGACATTTTTGAAACTTCCAAGAAGGTCTACAAAGACGCTTTCATCAAGGAACGTTTCGCTTCCACTGTATACATCGGTACGATGACCCAGGAAAAGAATGAATTCCCATGGGAGCAGAGTGCGGACCGCATCGGCATCCGCGTTGCCTGCTTGCGGACAATTTGCTGAGCTAGAGAGGCCTGCTGGGGATTCCAAATCCGAACAGGCTACTTGAGGTTTCTGGCACGAGCTCATGATCGCGTACACCTGGGTGGAGTGGCGTCTTCATTGGCTCAAAGAGGCAAATGCTGTGGACGAACGTAACAGCAGAAAAGCCTCTTTTCTCCAATTTGGACTCAGGAACAGAAACAAAGTGTCCTGAATGGACCTGTTTCACCTTTGCAAGAAGGTCCACAAAGATGTTCTCATCGGTGTACGTTTTCTCCCACTTGAAATTCAGAATGAAGCCTTAGGAAACGAATGAATTCCCACGGGAGCAGAGTGTGGACTGCGTCAGCATCCGTGGTGGCCACTTGCAGACAATTTCCTGAGCTAGAGAGGCCTGATGGGGATTCCATATCCGAACAGGCTACTTGAGGTTTCTGGAACGAGCTCATTATCGTGTACACTTGGGTGGAGTGGCGTCTTCATTGGCTCAACAAGGCGAATGCTGAGGGACCCTGTTACCCCGGAAGACATTCTTTGGTCCACTTTGCAGTAAGAAACGGGAACAAAGTGACCTGAAAATTGAGCTGTATCACAGTCAGAAGAAGGCATAGAACGAGGCTTGTGTAGGCGTACATTTCGCGACCACTGTATAGATCAGTCGAAAACCCCAGGAAACGCAAGAATTCCCATGGGAGCAGAGGGCTGACAGTTTTGTCATAACCATTTCTTCTTGTGGCCGACGGACTGCACTAGAGAGGCTTGTTCCTCTTTCCAGTGAAAACACGGAACTTGAGGTTTCTGGAACACGCTGATTATCACCACCATCTGGGTGGAGAGGAGTCTTAGTTGACTCCACGAAGCGACTTCTTTGGAAGAGCGTTGCAGAGGAAAGCACTCTCTCCAACACTTTGGACTCAGAAATGGGAACAAGGTGAACTGAATTGACATTTTCCAACCTTCAGGAAGGTCATCAAATGTGCTTTCATCACAGGAAGTTTCGCATCCACTGCATAGATCGGTACAATGACCCAGGAAAAGAATAAATTCCCATGGGAGAAGAGTCTGGACCGCATTGGCATCCGCGTTTGCCCCTTGCGGACAATTTGCTGAGCTAGAGAGGCCTGCTGGGGATTCCACATTTGAACAGGCTACTTGAGGTTTGTGGAACGAGCTCATTATCGCATACACTTGGGTGGAGTGGCGTCTTCATTGGCTCAACAAGGCGAATGCTGAGGGACCCTGTTACCCCGGAAGACATTCTTTGGTCCACTTTGCAGTAAGAAACGGGAACAAAGTGACCTGAAAATTGAGCTGTATCACAGTCAGAAGAAGGCATAGAACGAGGCTTGTGTAGGCGTACATTTCGCGACCACTGTATAGATCAGTCGAAAACCCCAGGAAACGCAAGAATTCCCATGGGAGCAGAGGGCTGACAGTTTTGTCATAACCATTTCTTCTTGTGGCCGACGGACTGCACTAGAGAGGCTTGTTCCTCTTTCCAGTGAAAACACGGAACTTGAGGTTTCTGGAACACGCTGATTATCACCACCATCTGGGTGGAGAGGAGTCTTAGTTGACTCCACGAAGCGACTTCTTTGGAAGAGCGTTGCAGAGGAAAGCACTCTCTCCAACACTTTGGACTCAGAAATGGGAACAAGGTGAACTGAATTGACATTTTCCAACCTTCAGGAAGGTCATCAAATGTGCTTTCATCACAGGAAGTTTCGCATCCACTGCATAGATCGGTACAATGACCCAGGAAAAGAATAAATTCCCATGGGAGAAGAGTCTGGACCGCATTGGCATCCGCGTTTGCCCCTTGCGGACAATTTGCTGAGCTAGAGAGGCCTGCTGGGGATTCCACATTTGAACAGGCTACTTGAGGTTTGTGGAACGAGCTCATTATCGCATACAGCTGGGTGGAGAGGCATCTTCATTGACTCAACGACGTGAATGCTGAGGGAACCCATTACACCGGACAACACTCGTTCGTACACTTTGGACGAAGAAACGGGAAGAAAGTGACTGGAAAATTGACCCATTTCACAGTCGCAAGAGAGCCTAGAAAGAGGCTGGTGTAGGCATACATTTTGCAACCACTGTATGGATTCGTCTGAAACCCCAGGAACCACAAGAATTCCCATGGGAGCAGAGGGCTGACAGTGTCGTCGTAACCATTTCTTTTTGTGGCCGCTGACTGCACTAGAGAGGCCTGTTCCAGATTCAAATTCCAGACACGGAACTTGAGGTTTCTGGAATGAGATCCTTATCGCCTATGCCTGGGTGGGCTAGATTCTTCATGGGCTCAACGAGGCGAGTGCTATCGAGGTGCGTAAGACCAGAAAACACTCGTGCGTTTCGACACTCTAGACTAAGAAACGGGAACAAAGTGACCCGAAGTGAACTTTTTCACACTTGCCAGGTGGTCAACAAAGATGCTTTCATCGACATATGTTTCGTAACCACTTTGTAAATCAGCACGAAGCCCCAAAGACGAATCAGTTCCAAAGGGAACACGAAGTAAACAGTGTGGGTAATTGCAGTTTAGCTCGCGGTCAAATCACTGCGCTACAGAGGCTTCTTCCAGATTTCGTAGACAAACAGGGGACTGGAGGTTTCAAATATGCGCTTATTATAGTCTACACCGGGGTGGAGCGCAGTCTTCATTGGCTGCACGAGGCGAATGCTGAGGGAGCCCGTTACACTGGACAGCACTCTTTGGTACCCTTTGGACTAAGAAACGGGAACAAAGCGACCTGAAAATTGCCTTGTTCACAGTCGTAAGAGAGCGTAGAAAGAGGCTTCTGTAGGCATACATTTTGCGAACACTGTATAGATCAGTCCGAAACCCCCGGATACGCAAGAATTGCCATGCGAGCAGGGTTCTGACAGTGTCGTCGTAACCGTTTCTTTTTGTGGCCAACTGACTGCATTAGAGAGACTTCTTCCAGATTCCAATGCCAAATACCGAATTTGAGGTTTCTGGAGCAAGCTCATTAGCGCTTATGCCTGGGTTGGATAGAGTGTTCACTAGCTCAGGGGCGCGAGTGCTCTCGAGACGCCTAAGACCAGAAAACAATCGTTCGTTTGCACACTCTGGACTAAGAAACAGGAACAGAGCAACCCGAATTGAACCTTTTCACACTTGCAAGGAGGTAAACAAAGATGCTTTCATCGGTATATGTTTTGTGACCACTTTGTAAATCAGCACGAAGCCCTGAAGACGAATGAATACCTATGGGAACACGAAGTGGACAGTGTGGGAATTTGCAGTTCTGCTTGAAGCCAAATCACTGCGCTACAGGGGTTTGCTCCAGATTTCCTAGACAAAGAGGGGACTGGAGGTTTCTAGAATGTGCTCATTATCGACTACACCTGGGTGGAGCGGAGTCTTCATTGGCTCAATGATGCGAATGCGGTGGACACACGTAACAGCAGAAAACTCTCTTTTCTGCAATTTGGACTCAGGAACGGGGACAAAGTGCCTGAATGGACCTTTTTCAGCCTGGCAAAAGGTTCACAATGATGCTCTCATCGGTGTATGTTTTCTGACCACTTTGTAAATCAGCACGAAGCCCTGAAGACGAATGAATACCTATGGGAACACGAAGTGGACAGTGTGGGAATTTGCAGTTCTGCTTGAAGCCAAATCACTGCGCTACAGGGGTTTGCTCCAGATTTCCTAGACAAAGAGGGGACTGGAGGTTTCTAGAATGTGCTCATTATCGACTACACCTGGGTGGAGCGGAGTCTTCATTGGCTCAATGATGCGAATGCGGTGGACACACGTAACAGCAGAAAACTCTCTTTTCTGCAATTTGGACTCAGGAACGGGGACAAAGTGCCCTGAATGGACCTTTTTCAGCCTGGCAAAAAGGTTCACAATGATGCTCTCATCGGTGTATGTTTTCTCCCACTTTGAAATTCAAAACGAAGCCTTAGGAAACGAATGAATTCCCATGGGAGCAGAGTGTGGAGAGGGGCGTCATCCGCTGCTCTTGTTTGCGTCCAAACGGATGAACTAGAGGCTTCTTCAGGATTGCAAAACCGTACAGGGTACATGAGGATTCTAGAACAAGCGCATTATTGCCTACACGTTGCTGTAGTGGCATCTTAAATGGCTCAACGATGCGAATGCTGAGGCAGAACGCTACACACGGAAGCACATTTTCAAGCACGTTGGATTCACAAATGGGAACAATGGGACCTAAACTGACCTGTTTCCCACTTCCTAGAAGGCCTACCAAAATGTTGACGTCGGTGAAAGTTTCGCTCCCACATTCTACTTCATAAAGAAGCCTCAATAAACGAAGAAAAGCCCATGGGAGCAGAGTGCAGATCAAATCGGCATCCACGTTTCTCTTTGTTGGCCAACTCTCGGACGTAGAGAGGCTTCTTTGGGATTTCACAGACCAATAGGGTACATGAGGTTTCTGGAACACGCTCACTATCAGGTACAGCTGGGTGGAGTGTCGTTTTCATTTGCTCAACGAGGCGAATTCTGAGGGAGCCTGTTACACCGGAAAGCACTCTTTGGTATCCTTTGGACTAAGAAACGGGAACAATGGGACCTAAACTGACCTGTTTCCCACTTCCTAGAAGGCCTACCAAAATGTTGACGTCGGTGAAAGTTTCGCTCCACATTCTACTTCATAAAGAAGCCTCAATAAACGAAGAAAAGCCCATGGGAGCAGAGTGCAGATCAAATCGGCATCCACGTTTCTCTTTGTTGGCCAACTCTCGGACGTAGAGAGGCTTCTTTGGGATTTCACAGACCAATAGGGTACATGAGGTTTCTGGAACACGCTCACTATCAGGTACAGCTGGGTGGAGTGTCGTTTTCATTTGCTCAACGAGGCGAATTCTGAGGGAGCCTGTTACACCGGAAAGCACTCTTTGGTATCCTTTGGACTAAGAAACGGGAACAAAGTGACCGGAAAATTGACCTATTTCACTGTCGCAAGAAGGTGCAGAAAGAGATTGTGTAGGCGTACACTTTGGGACCTCTGTATACATCAGTCCAAAACCTGAGGAAATGCAAGAATTGCCAAGGGAGCAGACGGCTGACATTGTCATCGCAATCGTTTCTTCTTGTGGCCGACTGACTGCACTAGAGAGGCTTGTTCCGGATTCCAGTATCAAACGCAGTACTTGAGGTTTCTGGAACGAACTCATTCTCGCCTACACCTGGGTGGGGTAGAGTCTTCACCGGCTCAACGAGGCGAGTGCTATTGAGACGCCTAAGACCAGAAAGCACTTGTTCGTTTGTACACTCTGGACTTAGAAACGGAAACAGAGCAACCCGAATTGAAAATTTTCACACTTGCAAGGTGGTCAACAAAGATGCTTTCATCGGCATATGTTTCATTACATCTTTGTAAGTCAGCATAAAGTCCCGGAGACGAATCAATTCCCAGGGGATCACGAAGTGGACAGTGTGGGAATTTGCGGTTCCGCTTGAGGCCAAATTGCCGCACTACTGTGTCTTGTTCTGGATTTCGTAGACAAAGAGGGGACTGGAGGTTTCTAGAATGTGCTCATTGGAGCCCACACCTTGGTGGAGCGGAGTCTTCATTGGCTGAACGAGGTGAATGCTGTGGACAGGTGTAATAGCAGAAAACACTCTTTCCAACAATTTAGACTCAGTGACGGGAACAAAGTGCCCTGAATGGACCTGTTGCACCCTTGTAAGAAGGTCCACAAAGATGATCTTGTTGGCGTACATTTTCTCCCAATTCAAGATTCAAGACGAAGCCTTAGGAAAAGAATGAATTCCCATGGGAGCAGAGTGTGGACATTGTCGTCCACCTCTGCTCTTGTTTGCGTCCAAACGGTTGAACTAGAGTCTTCTTTGGGATTTCCTAGACCAACACGGTACTTGAGGTTTCTGGGACATGCTCACTATCACCTACAGCTGGGTGGAGTGGAGTCTTAATGTGCTCCACGAAACAACTTCTATGGAAGAGCGTTACAGAGGAAAGCACTCGCTCCAACACTTTGGACTCAGAAACGGGAAGAGTGTGAACCAAATTGACATTTTTCAAACTTCCAGGAAGGTCTACAAAGATGCCTTCGTCAAGGTAAGTTTCGCTTCCACTGTATACATTGGTACGATGACCCAGGAAAAGAATGAATTCCCTTGGGAGCAGAGTGCGGACTGCGTCAGCATCCGCATGGACTCTTGCGGACAATTTTCTGAGCTAGAGAGGCCTGCTGGGGATTTCAAGTCTGAACAGGCTGCTTGAGGTTTCTGGAATGAGCTCATTATCGCGTACACCTAGGTGGAGGTGGCCTCTTCATTGGCTGCACGAGGCGAATGCTGAGGGAGCCCGTTACACCGGATAGCACTCTTTGGTACCATTTCGACTAAGAAACGGTATTAAATTGACTGGAAAATTGACCTATTTCACCTTCGCAAGAAGGAATAGAAATAGGTTGTGTATGCGTACATTTCACGACCTCTGTATAGATAAGTCCAAAACCCGCGAAAACGCCAGAATAGACATGGGGGCAGAGGGCTGACTGTGTCGTCGTCATCGTTTCTTCTTGTGGCCGACTGACTGCACTAGAGAGGCTTGTTCCGGATTCCAGTACCAAACACAGAACTTGAGGTTTCGGGAACCAACTGATTAGTGCCTACACTTGGGTGGGATAGAGTCTTCACCGACTCAATGAGGCGAGTGCTATCGAGACTCTTAAGACCAGAAAACACTCGTTTGTTTGTACACTCTGGCCTTAGAAACGGGAACAGTGTGAACCAAATTGACATTTTTCAAACTTCCAGGAAGGTCTACAAAGATGCCTTCGTCAAGGTAAGTTTCGCTTCCACTGTATACATTGGTACGATGACCCAGGAAAAGAATGAATTCCCTTGGGAGCAGAGTGCGGACTGCGTCAGCATCCGCATGGACTCTTGCGGACAATTTTCTGAGCTAGAGAGGCCTGCTGGGGATTTCAAGTCTGAACAGGCTGCTTGAGGTTTCTGGAATGAGCTCATTATCGCGTACACCTAGGTGGAGGTGGCCTCTTCATTGGCTGCACGAGGCGAATGCTGAGGGAGCCCGTTACACCGGATAGCACTCTTTGGTACCATTTCGACTAAGAAACGGTATTAAATTGACTGGAAAATTGACCTATTTCACCGTCGCAAGAAGGAGTAGAAAGAGGTTGTGTAGGCGTACATTTCACGACCTCTGTATAGATCAGTCCAAAACCCGAGAAAACGCAAGAATTGCCATGGGAGCAGAGGGCTGACTGTGTCGTCGTCATCGTTTCTTCTTGTGGCCGACTGACTGCACTAGAGAGGCTTGTTCCGGATTCCAGTACCAAACACAGAACTTGAGGTTTCGGGAACCAACTGATTAGTGCCTACACTTGGGTGGGATAGAGTCTTCACCGACTCAATGAGGCGAGTGCTATCGAGACTCTTAAGACCAGAAAACACTCGTTTGTTTGTACACTCTGGCCTTAGAAACGGGAACAAAGCAACCCAAATTGTAACTTTTCATACTTACAAGGAGGTAAACAAAGATGGTTTCATCAGTATATGTTTCGTTCCCACTTTGTAAATCAGCACGAAGCCCTGAAGATGAATGAATACCTATGGGAACACGAAGTGGACAGTGTGGGAAACTGCAGTTCCCCCTGCGGCCAAATAACTGCACTACAGAGGCTTGTTCTGGATTTCATAGACAAAGAGGAGACTGGAGGTTTCTAAAAAGTGTTCATTTTAGCCCACATCTGGGTGGAGCGCAGTCTTCATTGACTCAAGGTGGCAAATGCTGTGGAAACGAGTAAGAACAGAAAACCACTTTCTTAGAATTTGGACACAGGAACGGGAACAAAGTGCCCTGAAAGGACGTGTTTCACCATTGCAAGAAGTTCCACAGAGATCCTCTCCTCGGCCTACGTTTTCTCCCACTTTGAAATTCAGAACGAAGCCTTAGGAAATGAATGAATTCCCATGGGAGCAGAGTTTGAAATTGTCGGCATCCGCTGTTCTTGTTTACATCTAAAACGTCGAACTAGAGGCTTCCTCGGAATTACAAATCCATACAGGATACTTGAAGATTCTAGAATGAGAGCACTATCGCCTACATGCTAGTGCAGTGGCGTCTTAAATGGCTCAATGTGGTGAATGCTGAGGCAGCCCGTTACACACGGAAGCACGGTTTCCAACACGTTGGACTCACAAATGGGAGCAATGGGACCTGAACTGACCTATTTCCCACTTCCAAGAAGGCCTACCAAGATGGTGATGTCGGTGTAAGTTTCGCTACCACATTCTAAGTCATAAAGAAGCCTCAATAAACGAATGAATGTCAATGGGAGCTGAGTGTAGATCGAATTGGCATCCACGTTTATCTTTGGTGGTCAACTCTCTCACATGGGGAGTCTTCTTCAGGATTTCATAGACCAACAGGGTACTTGAGGTTTCTGGAACATGCTCACTATCACCTACAGTTGGGTGGAGTGGAGTCTTAATGGACTCCAAGACGCGACTTCTATGGAAGTGTGTTACAGAGGAAAGCACTCTCTCCAACACTTTGGACTCAGAAACGGAAACAATGTGAACCGAATTGAGATTTTTCAAACTTCCAAGAAGGTCTACAACGATGCTTTCGTCAAGGTAAGTTTTGCTTCCACTGTATACATTGGTACGATGACACAAGAAAAAATGAATTCCCAAGGGAGCAGAGTGTGGACTGCGTCAGCATCCGCGGTGGCCTCTTGTGGAGAATTTGCTGAGGCAGAGAGGCCTGCTAGGGATTCGAATCCCAACAGGCTTCTTGAGGTTTCTGGAACCAGCTCATTATCACGTACGCCTGGGTGGAGTGCCGTCTTCATTGACTTAGCGATGCGAATGCTGAGGGAGCCCGTTATCTGAATGCACTCTTTGGTACACTGTGGTCGAAGAAACGGGAAGAAAGTGACCTGAAAATTGACCTGGTTCACAGTCGCAAGAAGGCCTAGAAAAACAATTCTGTAGGCGTACATTTTGCGACCACTGTGTAGATCAGTCCGAAACCACAGGAAACCCAAGAATTCCCATGGAAACAGATAACTGACTCTGTCGCCATAACCATTTCTTCCTGTGGCCGTCTGACTGCACTAGAGAGGCTTGTTATGGATTCCAATGCCAAACACTGAACTTGAGTTTTCTGGAACGAACTCATTATTGCCTACACCTGGGTTGGGTAGAGTCTTTTTTGGCTCAACCAGGCGAGTGCTATCGAGGCGCATAATAACAGAAAACACTCATTCATTTGTACAATCTGGACAAAGACACGGGAACAAAGCAACCCGTGTTGAACTTTTCCACACTTGCAAGAAAGTGAACAAAGATGCTTTTGTCGGCATATGCTTTGCTACCAATTTGTAAATCAGCAGGAAGCCCTGAAGGCGCAGCAATTCCCATGGTATCACGAAGTGGACAGTGTGGGTATTTGTGGTTCCGCTTGCGGCCAAATCACTGTGCTACAGGGGTTTGTTCTGGATTTCATAGACAAAGAGGGGACTGGAGGCTTCTAGAATGTGCTCATTATCGCCTACACCTGGGTGCAGCAGAGTCTTCATTGGCTCAATGATGCGAATGCGGTGGACACGTGTAACAGCAGAAAACCCTCTTTTCTGCAATTTGGACTCAGGGACGGGAACAAAGTGCCGTGAATGGACTTTTTTCAGCCTGGCATGAAGGTCCATAAAGATGCTCTCATCGGCATATGTTTTCTCTCACTTTGAAATTCAGAACGAAGCCTTAGGAAACGAATGAATTCCCATGGGAGCAGAGTGTGGAGAGGGGCGTCATCCACTGCTCTTGTTTGCATCCAAACGGTTGAACTAGAGGCTTCTTCAGAATTGCAAATCCATACAGGCTACTTGAGGATTCTGGAACGAGCACACTATTGCCTCCACGTTGGTGCAGTGGCGTCTTAAATGGCTCAATGAAGCGAATGCTGAGGCAGCCCGTTATACACGGTTTCCAGCACTTTGGACTCAGAAATGTGAAAGGTGGGAGCTGAACTGACCTGCTTCCCACTTCCAAGAAGGCCTACCAAGATGTTTACATCGGTGCAAGTTTTGCTATCACATTCTAAGTCATACAGAAGCCTCAAAAAACGAATGAAGGCCCATGGGAGCGGAGTGCGGATCGAATCAGCATCCACGTTTCTCTTTGGTGGCCAACTCTCTGACGTAGAGAGGCTTCTTCGGGATTTCATAGACGAACAGGGTACTTGAGGTTTCTGGAACATGCTCAATATCACCTACAGCTGGGTGGAGTGCAGTCTTAATTGACTCCACGAAACGACTTCTATGGAAGAGAGTTACATAGGGAAAACCCCTCTCTACAACACTTTGGACTCAGAAATGTGAATATTTGGATCACAGTTGACCTGTTTCCCACTTCCAAGAAGGTCTAAAAAGATACTTTCATTGGCACAGGTTGCCCTAGCCCATTGTGAGTCAAACGTAGCCCCAGGAAACGAATGAGTTCCCATCGGTGCAGAGTATGGAGAGGGCGTCATCCACTGCTCTTGTTTGCATCCAAACGGTTGAACTAGAGGCTTCTTCAGAATTGCAAATCCATACAGGCTACTTGAGGATTCTGGAACGAGCACACTATTGCCTCCACGTTGGTGCAGTGGCGTCTTAAATGGCTCAATGAAGCGAATGCTGAGGCAGCCCGTTATACACGGTTTCCAGCACTTTGGACTCAGAAATGTGAAAGGTGGGAGCTGAACTGACCTGCTTCCCACTTCCAAGAAGGCCTACCAAGATGTTTACATCGGTGCAAGTTTTGCTATCACATTCTAAGTCATACAGAAGCCTCAAAAAACGAATGAAGGCCCATGGGAGCGGAGTGCGGATCGAATCAGCATCCACGTTTCTCTTTGGTGGCCAACTCTCTGACGTAGAGAGGCTTCTTCGGGATTTCATAGACGAACAGGGTACTTGAGGTTTCTGGAACATGCTCAATATCACCTACAGCTGGGTGGAGTGCAGTCTTAATTGACTCCACGAAACGACTTCTATGGAAGAGAGTTACATAGGAAACCACTCTCTACAACACTTTGGACTCAGAAATGTGAATATTTGGATCACAGTTGACCTGTTTCCCACTTCCAAGAAGGTCTAAAAAGATACTTTCATTGGCACAGGTTGCCCTAGCCCATTGTGAGTCAAACGTAGCCCCAGGAAACGAATGAGTTCCCATCGGTGCAGAGTATGGAGAGTATCGGCACCCATGGTTCTCATTTTCACCCAACTCGTTGACTGAGAGACTTGTTCGGGGTTTCAAAGCCAAAGAAGGTACTTGAGGATGCTGAAATGAGTGCCTTATCACCTCCACCTGGGTGGAGTGGAGTCTTTATTGGCTCCACGAGGCGAATGTTGAGGGAGCCCGTTACTCTGGAAAACACTTTTTGGTACACTTGGGACTAAGAAACGGGACAAAGTGACCTGAAAATTGACCTGTTTCACAGTCGCAAGAAGGCCTAGATAGAGGCTTGTGTTGGCGGAGTGATGTTTTAATTGGCTCAACGAAGCCAATGCCAATGCAGCACATTTCCCCTTTGGTTTTGAACCAGGAAATTGAAGAATGTGTCCTCCAATGGATGTTTTCACTCCATACGAAAGGACTAGAAAGGTTTTTTCACCTGTTATTTCTGGGTCCACAATACAAATCAGGATGGTGTACCAGGAAGCGAATTCCCTTAGGGGTGAACAGATTGAGTTAAAGAGAGCTAAAAGTATGTTCCTTTCGAGGCAACAACTCTTCTCCACAGACAGTTTTTCCATCTTTATGTCTGGAGAGTTTCCTTGAGTTTTCTGGCACAGATTCATTATCACTTTCCCCTGGGTGGACTGGTGTATTAATTGGCTTTAGGAGATCAAAGGCAATACAGAAGATTTCAAGGAAAAACCATTTTCCCTTCTTTTATGAACCAGCAAATGGAAGAATGTGTTCTCCACTGGTCGTTTTCATTCCAAAAGAAATGACTAGAGAGGTACTTTCTCATGTGCTAATTCTAGGTTCACATCACAGATCAGGAAGGAATACCTGGAAATGAATTCCCTATGGATGGACATGAATATAACTAACAATGTTTTCCTTTCCATGCAAGGCTCTTCACCACAGAATATTTTTCCATCTTTGTTGCTGAACAGTTTCCTTGAGGTTTCTGGCTCAGACTCATTACCGCTTTCACCTGGGTGGAGTCGCATCTTCATTGGCTCAATGAGACCAGCACCAATGTAGCACATTCCATGGAACACCATATTCCCTTTGGTTTTGCTGCCGCAAATTGAAGAATGTGTCCTACACTGGTCATTTTCGCTTCATATGAAAAACCGAGAAAGGTGCTTTCGCCTGTCATATTTCTAGGTCCACATTACAAATCAGGAAGGAGTACCCGGAAATGAATTCCCGTATGGATGAGGACATTGAACTAAAAGGAGCTAAAAGCGTCTTCATTTCTAAGCAAAGTTGCTTGGCCACAGAGTCTTCTTTCGTCTTCATGGCTGAACAGTTTCCTTGATGTTTCTGACACAGACTTATTATCACTTACACCTGGGTAGAGTCGCATCTTCATTGGCTCAATGAGACCAGCACCAATGTAGCACATTCCATGGAACACCATATTCCTTTGGTTTTGCTGCAAATTGAAGAATGTGTCCTACACTGGTCATTTTCGCTTCATATGAAAAACCGAGAAAGGTGCTTTCGCCTGTCATATTTCTAGGTCCACATTACAAATCAGGAAGGAGTACCCGGAAATGAATTCCCGTATGGATGAGGACATTGAACTAAAAGGAGCTAAAAGCGTCTTCATTTCTAAGCAAAGTTGCTTGGCCACAGAGTCTTCTTTCGTCTTCATGGCTGAACAGTTTCCTTGATGTTTCTGACACAGACTTATTATCACTTACACCTGGGTAGAGTGAAGTCTTATTTGGCTGAATGAGGCCAATGGCAATGCAGTGCATTCCATGGAAAAGCTATTTTCCTTCACTTTTGAACCAGAAACTGGAAGAATATGTCCTCCATGGGTCCTTTTCACTCCATATGATAGGACTAGAATGATGCTTTCACCTGTGTTATTCCTAGATCTGCATTACACAGCAGGAAGGCGTATCGAGAAGTGAACTCCCTTAAGCGTGAGGAGATTGAGCTAAATGGAGCTAAAAGCATCTTCATTTCAAAGCAAAGTTGATTGGTCACAAAGGCTTTTTCCATCTTCATAGCTGAAGAGTTTCCTTGAGGTTTCTGGCACAGACCATTATCACTCTCACCTGGGTGGAGTGGAGTCTTATTTGGCTGAAGGAGGCCACTGGCAATGCAGCACATTCCACAAAAAAACATTTTCCCATCTCTTTTGAAGCAACAAATTGAAGAATGTGACCTCCACTGGTCATTTTCATTCCATACGAAAGTACTAGAAGTGTGATTTTGGCTTTGTTATTTCTAGGTCCACATCACAAATCAGGAAGGAGTACTGGAAGTGAATTCCCTTAGGGATGAGGAGATGGACGTGAATATAAGTAACAGCGTTTTCCTTTGGAGGGAAAGCCTCTTCTCCACTGATGGTTTTTCCTTCTCCATGGCTGAACAGTTTCTTTGAGGTTTCTGGCACAAACTCATTATCGCTTTCACCTGGGTGTAGAAGAGTCTTAATTGGCTGAACAAGGCTAATGTCAATGCAGCACATTCCACGGAAAAACCATTTTCTTTCACTTTTGAACCAGAAACTGGAAGAATATGTCCTCCATGGGTCCTTTTCACTCCATATGATAGGACTAGAATGATGCTTTCACCTGTGTTATTCCTAGATCTGCATTACACAGCAGGAAGGCGTATCGAGAAGTGAACTCCCTTAAGCGTGAGGAGATTGAGCTAAATGGAGCTAAAAGCATCTTCATTTCAAAGCAAAGTTGATTGGTCACAAAGGCTTTTTCCATCTTCATAGCTGAAGAGTTTCCTTGAGGTTTCTGGCACAGACCATTATCACTCTCACCTGGGTGGAGTGGAGTCTTATTTGGCTGAAGGAGGCCACTGGCAATGCAGCACATTCCACAAAAAAACATTTTCCCATCTCTTTTGAAGCAACAAATTGAAGAATGTGACCTCCACTGGTCATTTTCATTCCATACGAAAGTACTAGAAGTGTGATTTTGGCTTTGTTATTTCTAGGTCCACATCACAAATCAGGAAGGAGTACTGGAAGTGAATTCCCTTAGGGATGAGGAGATGGACGTGAATATAAGTAACAGCGTTTTCCTTTGGAGGGAAAGCCTCTTCTCCACTGATGGTTTTTCCTTCTCCATGGCTGAACAGTTTCTTTGAGGTTTCTGGCACAAACTCATTATCGCTTTCACCTGGGTGTAGAAGAGTCTTAATTGGCTGAACAAGGCTAATGTCAATGCAGCACATTCCACGGAAAAACCATTTTTCTTTCAGCTTTGAACCAGCAAATGGAAGCATGTGTCCTCCAATGGATGTTTATTCTCCATCTGAAAGGAACAGAAAGGTGCTTTCACCTGTGTTTATCTAGGTCCACATTACAAAGCAGGAAGGAGTACCCATAAGTGAATTCTCTTAGGGGTGAAGAGATTGAGCTAAATGGAGCTAACAGAGTTTTCATTTCAAAACAAAGTTGCTGGTCAACAAAGACTTTTTCTGTCTTCAAGACTGAACAGTTTCCTGAAGTTTCTGGCAGAGAATCATTATCACTGACCCCTGAGTAGAGTGGCATTTTAATTGCCTCAATGAGGCCAATGCCATTGCAACACATTCCACGGAAAATCAGTTTTCACTTCAGTTTTGAATCAGGAAATGGAATAATGTCCTATATTGGATGTTTTCACTCCATGCAGAAGTTCTAGAAAGTTGATTTTTGCTGTGTCAATTCTAAGTCTGCATTACAAAGCAAGTATGTGTGCCCAGAAGTGAATTCCCATAGGGATGAGGAGTTAGAGGTAAATGGAGCTAAAAGCTTCTTCATTTCAAAGCAAAGTTGTTTGGCCACACCAGATTTTTCCATCGTTGGGACTGAACAGTTTCCCTGAGATTTCTGACACAGCCTCATTATCGCTTTCACCTGAGTGGAGTGGCCTCTTCTTTGGCTCAACGAAGCCAATGCCAACACAGCACATTCCATGGATAAATCAGTTTCCCTTCTGTTTTGATCCAGCAAATTGAAGAATGTGTCCTCCACTGGTCATTTTCCCTCCACTTGGAAAGTCTAGAAAGGTGCTTTTGGCTGTCTCAATGCTAAGTCCACATTGTAACGCAGGAAGTAGTTCCCGGAAGTGAATTCCGTTAGCGATGAGGAGATCGATGTAAATGGAGCTAAAAGCTTCTTCATTTCAAAGCAAAGTTGTTTGGCCACACCAGATTTTTCCATCGTTGGGACTGAACAGTTTCCCTGAGATTTCTGACACAGCCTCATTATCGCTTTCACCTGAGTGGAGTGGCCTCTTCTTTGGCTCAACGAAGCCAATGCCAACACAGCACATTCCATGGATAAATCAGTTTCCCTTCTGTTTTGATCCAGCAAATTGAAGAATGTGTCCTCCACTGGTCATTTTCCCTCCACTTGGAAAGTCTAGAAAGGTGCTTTTGGCTGTCTCAATGCTAAGTCCACATTGTAACGCAGGAAGTAGTTCCCGGAAGTGAATTCCGTTAGCGATGAGGAGATCGATGTGAATATAACTAACAACATTTTCTTTTAGAGGCAAAGCCTATTCTCCACAAATGGGTTTTCTGTCTTCTTTGCAGAAAAGTTTCCTTGAGTTGTCTGGCACAGACTGATTATGACTTTCACCTGGGTGGAGTGGCGTCTTAATTGGCTCAACAAGGCCAATGGCAATGCAGCACATTCCAAGGAAAAACCATTTTCCCTTCGGTTTTGAACCAGCAAATGGAAGAATTTGTCCTCGACTGGTCATTTTCACTCCATACAAAAGGACTAGAAAATTGCTTTGGTCTATGTTACTCCTATGTACACATCACAAACAGGAAGGAGTACTCAGAAGTGAATTCCCTTACAGGTGAGGTGATTAGGCTAAATGGAGCTAAAAGCGTCTTCATTTCAAAGGAAAGTTGCTTGGCCACAGAGGCTCTTTCTGTCTTCATGGCTGAACAGTTTCTCTGAGGTTCCACGCACAGACACATTATCGCTTATACCTGGGTGGAGTGGAGTCTTAATTGGCTCAATGAGGCCAATTTGAATGCAGTACATTCCACAGAAAAACTGTTTTCCCTTCAGTTTTGAAGCAACCAGTGGAAGAATGTGTCCTCTGCTGGTCGTTTTCACTCCATATGAAAGGACTAGAAAGGTGCTTTCGCCTGTGTTATTTCTAGGTCCACATCACAAATCAGGAAGCAGTACCCGGAAGTGATTCTACTATAGATAACGCAATGGACGTGAATATAACTAAAAAGGTTTTCCTATTGAGGCAAAGCCTCTTCTCCACAGAAGGTTTTTCCGTCCTCATTGCTGAACAGTTTCCTTGAGGTTTCTGGCACAGACACACTATCGCTTACACCTGGGTGGAGTGGAATCTTAATTGGCTCATCAAGGCCAATGCCAATATAGTGCATGTCACGGAAAAAACATCTTCCCTTTGGTTTTAACCAGCAAATCAAAGAATATTACCTACATCAGATATTTTCACTTCATATGAAAAGCCCAGAAAGGTGTTTTTGGCTGTGTTACTTCTGGGTCTACATCACAAATCAGGAAGCAGTACCCGGAAGTGATTCTACTATAGATAACGCAATGGACGTGAATATAACTAAAAAGGTTTTCCTATTGAGGCAAAGCCTCTTCTCCACAGAAGGTTTTTCCGTCCTCATTGCTGAACAGTTTCCTTGAGGTTTCTGGCACAGACACACTATCGCTTACACCTGGGTGGAGTGGAATCTTAATTGGCTCATCAAGGCCAATGCCAATATAGTGCATGTCACGGAAAAAACATCTTCCCTTTGGTTTTAACCAGCAAATCAAAGAATATTACCTACATCAGATATTTTCACTTCATATGAAAAGCCCAGAAAGGTGTTTTTGGCTGTGTTACTTCTGGGTCTACATCACAAATCAGGAAGCAGTATCCGGAAGTGAACTCCCTTAGGGGTGAGGAAATTGAACTAAATCGGGCAAAAAGCATCTTCATTTCAAAGCAAAATTGCTTGGCTTCAGAAAGTTTTTCCGTCTTCATTGCTGAACAGTTTCCTTGAGGTTTGTGGCACAGACTCATTGTTCCTACACCTGGGTGGAGTGCAGTCTGAATTGGCTCCACGAGGCCAATGCCAATGCAGCACATTCCACCGAAAAACCATTTTCCCTTTGATTTTGAACCAGCAAATGGAAGAATGTGTCCTGCACTGGTCGTTTTCACTCCATAAGAAAGGACTAGTTTGTGCTGTTGGCTGTGTTACTTCTAGGTCCACATCACACAGTAGAAAGGAGTACCCGGAAGTGAAATCCCTAGGAATGAGGAGATGGACATGCATATAACTAACAACTTTTTCCTATCGAGGCAAAGCCTCTTCTCCACAGGCGGTTTTTCCGTCTTCATGGCTGAACAGTTTCCTTGAGGTTTCTTTCACAGACTGACTGTTGCTTTCACCTGGGAGAAATGCAGACTTCCTTGGCTCAATGAGGCCAATGCTAATACAGCACATTCCACGAAAAAAATCATTTTCTCTTTGGATTTAAACCAGCAAATGGAAGAATGCCCTCCAGCGGATATTTTGATTCCATACGGATGGTCTGGAAAAGTGCTTCCGGCTGTCACTTCTAGGTCCACATTAAAAGAAGGAAGTTGCACCTGTAAGTGAATTCCCTTAGGCGTGAGTAGATTGAAGTAAATGGAGCTAAAAGCGTGATCCTTTCAAGGCAAAGCCTCTTCTCCACAGACGGTTTTTCCGTCTTCATGGCTGCACAGATTCCATGAGGTTTCTGTCACAGACTGACTGTTGCTTTCACCTGGGAGAAATGCAGACTTCCTTGGCTCAATGAGGCCAATGCTAATACAGCACATTCCACGAAAAAAATCATTTTCTCTTTGGATTTAAACCAGCAAATGGAAGAATGCCCTCCAGCGGATATTTTGATTCCATACGGATGGTCTGGAAAAGTGCTTCCGGCTGTCACTTCTAGGTCCACATTAAAAGAAGGAAGTTGCACCTGTAAGTGAATTCCCTTAGGCGTGAGTAGATTGAAGTAAATGGAGCTAAAAGCGTGATCCTTTCAAGGCAAAGCCTCTTCTCCACAGACGGTTTTTCCGTCTTCATGGCTGCACAGATTCCATGAGGTTTCTGTAGTGGACTCATTATCACTTTCACCTGAGTGGAGTGGAGTCTGCATTGGCTCAATGAGGCCAATGCCAATGTAGCACATTCCAGGAAAAAACAATTTTTAATTCGTTTTTCAACCTGCAAAAGAAAAAATGTGTCCTCCGCTTGTAGATTTCAGTCTATACAAAAGGACTAGAAAGGTGATTTCGCCTGTGTTACACTTAAGTCCACATTACAAAGCAGGAAGGAGTAACCAGAAGTGAATTTCCTAGGGAAGAGGAGATAGACGTGAATATAACTAACAACGTTTTCCTATCACAACAAACCTTCTTCTCCACGGACAGTTTTTCCATCTCCATGGTGGAAGTTACCTTGAGGTTTCTCTCACAGACTCACAAGAGCTTTCACCTGGGTGGAGTGCAGTCTTCATTGGCTCAAGGAGGCCAATGCCAATGCAGCACATTCCAAGGAGAAATAAATTTCCCTTCGGGTTTGAACCAGCAAATGGAAGAATGTGTCCTCCACTGGTCGTTTTCTCTCCATACGAAAGGACGAGAAAGGTGCTTTTGGCTGTGTCACTTCTAGGTCCACTTTACAAAGCAGGAATGAGTACCCAGAAGTGAATTACCTTTGGCGAGAAGAGATTGAAGGAAATGGAGCTAAAAGCGTGTTCCTTTCAAGGCAAAGTCTCTTCTTCACAGACGATTTTCCCGTCTTCATGGCTGAACAGTTTCCTTGCGGTTTCAGGCACAGACTCATTATCACTTTCACCTGGGTGGAGTGGAGCCTTAATTGACTCAAGGAGGCCAATGCCAATGCAGCACATTTCACGGAAAAACCATTTGCACTTGGGTTTTGAACCTGCAAATGGAAGAATGTGTCCTCCATTGGTCGTTTTCACTCCATATGAAAGATCTGAAAATGTGCTTTGGCCTCTTTCACTTCTAGGTCCACATTACAAAGCAGGAAGGAGTACCTGGAAGTGAATTCCTTTGGGCATGATGAGATTGAGTTAAATGCAGCTTATAACATCTTCATTTCAAAGCAATGTTACTTAGCAACAGAGGCTTTTTCCTTCTTCATGGCTGAACAGTTTTCTTAAGTTTTCTGGAACAGACTCATTATCGCTTTCACCTGGGTGCAGTGGAGCCTTAATTGACTCAAGGAGGCCAATGCCAATGCAGCACATTTCAGGGAAAAAACCATTTGCACTTGGGTTTTGAACCCGTAAATGGAAGAATGTGTCCTCCATTGGTCGTTTTCACTCCATATGAAAGATCTGAAAATGTGCTTTGGCCTCTTTCACTTCTAGGTCCACATTACAAAGCAGGAAGGAGTACCTGGAAGTGAATTCCTTTGGGCATGATGAGATTGAGTTAAATGCAGCTTATAACATCTTCATTTCAAAGCAATGTTACTTAGCAACAGAGGCTTTTTCCTTCTTCATGGCTGAACAGTTTTCTTAAGTTTTCTGGAACAGACTCATTATCGCTTTCACCTGGGTGCAGTGGCATCTTAATTGGCTCAATGAGGCCAATGCCAATACAACACATTCCATGGAGAAACCATTTTCCCTTCGGTTTTGAACCAGAAAATGGAGCAATGTACTCCATTGGACGTTTTCACTCCATAAGGAATGGCAAGAAAGGTGCTTTCGGCTGTGTCACTTCTAGGTCCATATCACAAATAAGGAAGGATTACCCAGAAGTGAATTCCCTTAGGCATGCGGAGATTGAGGAAAATGGAGCTAAAAGCATGTTCCTTTTGAGGCAAAGCCTCTTCTCCACAGGTGGTTTATCCGTCTTCATGGCTGAACAGTTTCTTGAGGTTTCTGGCACAGACTCATTATCGCATTCACCTGGGTGGAGTGGGGTCTTAATTGGCTCAAAGAGACCAATGCCATTGCTGCCCATTCCACGGAGAAACCATTTTCCCTTCAGTTTTGAACCAGCAAATGTAAGAATGTGTCCCTCAACTGGTTGTTTTCACTTCACACGAAAGGACGAGTAAGTTGATTTCACCTGTGTTACTTCTGGTGCACATCACAAATCAGGAAGGAACACCTAAAAGTGAATTTCCTTAGGGTTGAGGAGATGGACGTGAATATAACTAACAAATTTTCCTTTGGAGGCAAGTTCTCTTCTCCGCAGACAGTTTTTCTGTCTTCATGGCTGAACAGCTCCCTTGAGGTTTCAGGCCGAGACTTATTATCACTTTCACATGGGTGGAGTGGAGTCTTAATTGGCTCAATGAGGCCAATGCAAAAGCAGCACATTCCACGGAGAAACCATTTTCCCTTCGCTTTTGAACCAGCAAACAGAAGAGTGTGTCCTCCACTCATCATTTTCACTTAATACGAAAGGGCTAGATAGGTGCTTTCGCCTGTGTTGCATCTAGGTGTGCACCACGTATCACAAAGAAGAACGGGGATGTGAATTCCCTTAGGCATGAGGAAATAGACGTCATTATAATTAACAACGTTTTCCTTTCTAGGCAAAGCCTCTTCAACATAGGAGGTTTATCCATCTTCATGGCTGAATAGCTTCCTTGAGGTTTCTGGCACTGACTCATTATCACTTTCACCTGGGTGGAATAGAGTCTTCATTGGCTGAACGAGGCTAATGCCAGTGCAGCACATTCCATGGAGAAACCATTTTCCCTTCGCTTTTGAACCAGCAAACAGAAGAGTGTGTCCTCCACTCATCATTTTCACTTAATACGAAAGGGCTAGATAGGTGCTTTCGCCTGTGTTGCATCTAGGTGTGCACCACGTATCACAAAGAAGAACGGGGATGTGAATTCCCTTAGGCATGAGGAAATAGACGTCATTATAATTAACAACGTTTTCCTTTCTAGGCAAAGCCTCTTCAACATAGGAGGTTTATCCATCTTCATGGCTGAATAGCTTCCTTGAGGTTTCTGGCACTGACTCATTATCACTTTCACCTGGGTGGAATAGAGTCTTCATTGGCTGAACGAGGCTAATGCCAGTGCAGCACATTCCATGGAAAAACCATTTTCCATTTGCTTTTGAACCAGAAAATGGACGAATGTGTCTGCCACTGGTCGTTTTCACTCTATTCGAAAGGACGAGAAAGGTGCTTTCGACTGTGTCACTTCTAGGTCCACTTTACAAATCAGGAATGAGTACCCAGAAGTGAATTACCTTTGACAAGAATAGATTGATGTAAATGGAACTAAAAGTGTTTTCCTTTCTAGGCAAGCCTCTTTTCCACAGACGTTTTTTCCGTCTTCATGGCTGAGCTATTTCTGGAGGTTTCTGCCCAGACTTATTATCGTTTTCACCTAGGTGGAGTGGTGTCTTAATTGGCACAATGAAGATAATGCCAATACAGCACCTTCCACTGAAAAAATCTTTCCTTGGTTTTGAACCAGCAAAAGGAAGAGTGTGTCCTCCACTTGTCATTTTCAAGCCATATGAAAGGAATAGAAAGGTACTTTCGTCTGTGTTACTTCTATGTCCACAGCACATATCAGGCAGGAGAACCTGGAAGTGAATTCACATAGGCGTGAGGAGATGGACGTGAATATAAGTAACAACGCTTTTCCTTTCGAGGCAAAGCCTCTTCTCCACAGGCAATTTTTTTTGCTTAACAGTTTCCTTGAGGTTTCTGGCACTGACTCATTATGGCTTTCACCTGGGTGGAATGGCGTCTTCATTGGCTCAATGAGGCCAATGTCAATGCAGCACATTCTACTGAAAAAAACTTTCCTTGGTTTTGAACCAGCAAAAGGAAGAGTGTGTCCTCCACTTGTCATTTTCAAGCCATATGAAAGGAATAGAAAGGTACTTTCGTCTGTGTTACTTCTATGTCCACAGCACATATCAGGCAGGAGAACCTGGAAGTGAATTCACATAGGCGTGAGGAGATGGACGTGAATATAAGTAACAACGCTTTTCCTTTCGAGGCAAAGCCTCTTCTCCACAGGCAATTTTTTTTGCTTAACAGTTTCCTTGAGGTTTCTGGCACTGACTCATTATGGCTTTCACCTGGGTGGAATGGCGTCTTCATTGGCTCAATGAGGCCAATGTCAATGCAGCACATTCTATGGAAAAATCATTTTCCCTTCAGTTTTGAACCAGGAAATGGAAGAATGTCCTCCATTGATCACTTTCACTCCATAAGGAAGATCTAGAAATGTGCTTTCGGCTGTGTCACTTCTAGGTCCACATTACAAAACAGGAAGGAGTACCCAGCAGTGAATTCCCTTAGGTGTGAGGGGATTGAGCTAAATTGAGCTAAAAGCATGTTCCTGTCGAGACAAGCCTCTTCTCTGCAGATGATTTTTCCATATTCATGGCTGAAGAGTTTCCTGGAGGTTTCTGGCACAGAGTCATAATCATTTTCACCTGGTTGGAGTGAGCTCTTAATTGGCTGAACGAGGCCAATGCCAGCAAAGCACACTCCAGGGATAAATGATTTTCCCTTGTGGATTTAACCAGCAAATTGAAGAATGTGTCTTGAACTGGTCATTTTCACTCCGTACGCAAGGTCTAGAACGGTGCTTTCGGCTGTGTCACTTCTAGGTCCAAATCACACATCAGGAAGTAGTGCCCGGAAATGAATTCCCTTAGGCATGAGGGGATGGACGTGACTATAACTAACAACGTTTTCCTTTTGAGGCAAAGCTTCTTCAACATAGGCGGTTGCTCCGTCTTCATGGCTGAACAGTTTCCTTGAGGTTTCTGGCACAGACTCATTATCACTTCCACCTGCGTGGAATGAGGTTTAATTGGCTAAACAAGTCCAACGTCAATGCAACACACTCGACGGAAAATCGATATTCCTTTCAGTTTTGAACCAGCAAATGGAAGAATGCTTCCTCCAGTGGGCATCTTATCTCCACATGAAAGTACTAGAAAGGTGGTTTCACCTGTGTTCCATCTAGGTCCACATCTCAAATCAGGAAGGTGTACCAGCCATTGAATTCCTTAGGATTGAAGAGATGGATGAGAATATAACTAACAACGTTTTCCTTTGGAGGCAAAGCCTCTTCTCCACAGATGGTTTTCACATCTTCATGGATGAGCAGTTTCTTTGAGGTTTCTGGCACAGATTCATTATCGCTTTCACCTGGGTGGAGTGGAGTCATAATTGGCTGTACGAGTCCCAAACCAATGCAGCCCATTCCACGGAAAAACCATTTTCCCTTCGGTTTTGAAACAGGAAAGGGAGGAATGTCTCCATTGGACCTTTTCTCTCCATAAGGAAGTTCTAGAAATGTGCGTTCTGCTGTGTCCCTTCTAGGTCCACATCTCAAATCAGGAAGGTGTACCAGCCATTGAATTCCTTAGGATTGAAGAGATGGATGAGAATATAACTAACAACGTTTTCCTTTGGAGGCAAAGCCTCTTCTCCACAGATGGTTTTCACATCTTCATGGATGAGCAGTTTCTTTGAGGTTTCTGGCACAGATTCATTATCGCTTTCACCTGGGTGGAGTGGAGTCATAATTGGCTGTACGAGTCCCAAACCAATGCAGCCCATTCCACGGAAAAACCATTTTCCCTTCGGTTTTGAAACAGGAAAGGGAGGAATGTCTCCATTGGACCTTTTCTCTCCATAAGGAAGTTCTAGAAATGTGCTTTCTGCTGTGTCCCTTCTAGGTCCACATTCAAAGCAAGAAGCCATACCAGGACATGAATTCACTTAAGGGTGAGCAGACTGAGCTAAATGGAGCTAAATGTGTGTTCCCTTTGAGGCAAAGACTCTTCTCCACAGACGGTTTTTCTTTCTTCAAGGATGAACAGTTTCCTGAAGGTTTCTGGTACACTCATTATTGCTTTCACGTGCTTGGAGTTGCATTTGAATTGGCTCAATGAGGCCAATGACAATGCAGCACATTCCATGAAAAACCATTTTACCTTCGGTTTTGAACCAGTCAATGTAAGAATGTCCTGCATTGCACCCTTTCACTCCATACGGAAGGTCTAGAAATGTGCTTTCGCCTGTGTTCCTTCTAGGTCCACATAACAAAGTAGGAAGCAGTACCCGAAAGTGAATTGCCTGAAGGGTGTGGAGATAAAGGTGAATATAACTAAACACGTTTTCCTTGGGAGGCAAAGCCTCTTCTCCACTGAAGGTTTTTCTGCTTCATTGCTGAACATTTTCCTTGAGGTTTGTGTGACAGACTCATTAACGCTTTCACCTGGCTTGAGTGGAGTCTTAATTGGCTCAACAAGACCAAGGCCAATTCAGAACATTCCATGGAAAAACCATTTTCCCTTTCGTTTCTGACCAGCAAATCAAAGAATGTGTCCTGTATTGGATGGCTTTCCCCCATACGGAAGGTCTAGAGAGATGCTTTCGCCCGTGTTCCTTCTAGGTCCACATTACAAAGCAGGAAGGACAACTCCAAAGTGAATTCCCTTAGGGATTAGGAGATGGACATGAATAGAAGTAACAGCGTTTTCCTTTGTAGGGAAAGCCTCTTCTCCACAGACGGCTTTTCCATCTTCATGGCTAAACAGTTTCCTTGAGGTTTCTGACACAGACTCATTATCGCTTTCACCTGGGTGGACTGGAGTCTTTACTGGCTGAACGAGGCCAATGCCACTTGAGAACATTCAATGGAAAACCATTTTCCCTTTCGTTTCTGACCAGCAAATCAAAGAATGTGTCCTGTATTGGATGGCTTTCCCCCATACGGAAGGTCTAGAGAGATGCTTTCGCCCGTGTTCCTTCTAGGTCCACATTACAAAGCAGGAAGGACAACTCCAAAGTGAATTCCCTTAGGGATTAGGAGATGGACATGAATAGAAGTAACAGCGTTTTCCTTTGTAGGGAAAGCCTCTTCTCCACAGACGGCTTTTCCATCTTCATGGCTAAACAGTTTCCTTGAGGTTTCTGACACAGACTCATTATCGCTTTCACCTGGGTGGACTGGAGTCTTTACTGGCTGAACGAGGCCAATGCCACTTGAGAACATTCAACTGAAAAACCATTTTCCATGTAGGCTTTGTCCAGCAAATCTTAGAATGTTGCCTATATTGGACGTCTTCACGCCATACAGAAGGTCTCGAAAGGAGCTTTGGGCTGTCTCACTTCAAGGTCCACATTACAAAGCAGAAAGGAGTACCCAGAAGTGACTTTCCTTAGGGATGAGTAGATGGACATGCATAGAACTATGAACGTTCTCCTTCGGACACAAAGCCTCTTCTCCAGACAGTTTATCCGTCTTCATAGCTGAACAGTTTCCTGGAGATTTCTCACACAGATGATGAACGTTTTCACCTGAGTGGATTGAAGTTTTAAATGGCTGAACGAGGCCAATGGCAATGCAGCACATTCCAGGGAAACACCATTTTCCTTTTGGTTTTGAGACAGCAAATGGAAGAATGTCCTCCACTGGACGATTTCACTCCATATGCAAGGTCTAGAAAGGTGCTTTTGGCTGCGTGACTTTTAGATCCAAATCACACATCAGGAAGTAGTGCCTGCAAATGAATTCCCTTAGACATGAGGGGATGGACGGGACTATAACTAACAAGGTTTTCCTCTCGAGGCAAAGTGTCTTCAACATAGGCATTTGTTCCATCTTCATGGCTGAACAGTTTCCTTGAGGTTTCCGGCACAGATTCATTATCGCTTCCACCTGCGTGGAGTGAGGTCTTAATTGGCTAAACAAGTCCAATGTCAATGCAACACATTCCACGGAAAAACGATATTCCCTTCAGTTTTGAACCAGCAAATGGAAGAATGTTTCCTCCAGTGGGCGTCTGATCTCCACATGAAAGTACTGGAAAGGTGGTTTTGCCTGTGTTCCATCTACATCCACCTCTCAAATCAGGAAGGTGTACCAGCCATTGAATTCTTTAGGATTGAGGAGATGGATATGAATATACTAACAACGTTTTCCTTTGGAGGCAAAACCTCTTCTCCACAGACAGTTTTCACATCATCATGGGTGAGCATTTTCTTTGAGCTTTCTAGCACAGATTCATTATCGCTATCACGTGGGAGGAGTGGAGTCTTAATTGGCAGTATGAGGCCCAAACCAATGCAGCCCATTCCACGGAAAAACCATTTTCCCTTCAGTTTTTTTTTTTTTTTTTTAACATCTGCACTTTTTTTTTTTTTTTTTTTTTTAAGATTTATTTATTTATTTTGGGTGGGGGTCGGGTTGGGGAGGGAGAGGAGCGGGCGGGCCACTTCCATTGGTCTTTCATTTCTCTATTTTCATTCGTCTTTGTTCTCTGGCTACTGTGGGCCTCCCATCGCGGTGGCGTCTGTTGTCACAGAGCGCTGGCTCTAGGCGCATGCGCTCCAGAGCTCCGGCTCGGTAATTAGACACATCCGTCCAGCCGCTCCGCGGCACGTGGGATCTTCCCAGGCCAGGGATCGAACTGGCGCCCCTTGCACTGCAAGGTGGTGTCCTTACCCACTGGACTACCAGGGAAGCCCATCCCTTCAGTGCGTTTTCCTGAGTAAAAACGAGGCCAATGGCAATGCAGCACATTCCAGGAACACCATTTTCCTTTTGGTTTTGAGACAGCAAATGGAAGAATGTCCTCCACTGGACGATTTCACTCCATATGCAAGGTCTAGAAAGGTGCTTTTGGCTGCGTGACTTTTAGATCCAAATCACACATCAGGAAGTAGTGCCTGCAAATGAATTCCCTTAGACATGAGGGGATGGACGGGACTATAACTAACAAGGTTTTCCTCTCGAGGCAAAGTGTCTTCAACATAGGCATTTGTTCCATCTTCATGGCTGAACAGTTTCCTTGAGGTTTCCGGCACAGATTCATTATCGCTTCCACCTGCGTGGAGTGAGGTCTTAATTGGCTAAACAAGTCCAATGTCAATGCAACACATTCCACGGAAAAACGATATTCCCTTCAGTTTTGAACCAGCAAATGGAAGAATGTTTCCTCCAGTGGGCGTCTGATCTCCACATGAAAGTACTGGAAAGGTGGTTTTGCCTGTGTTCCATCTACATCCACCTCTCAAATCAGGAAGGTGTACCAGCCATTGAATTCTTTAGGATTGAGGAGATGGATATGAATATACTAACAACGTTTTCCTTTGGAGGCAAAACCTCTTCTCCACAGACAGTTTTCACATCATCATGGGTGAGCATTTTCTTTGAGCTTTCTAGCACAGATTCATTATCGCTATCACGTGGGAGGAGTGGAGTCTTAATTGGCAGTATGAGGCCCAAACCAATGCAGCCCATTCCACGGAAAAACCATTTTCCCTTCAGTTTTTTTTTTTTTTTTTTAACATCTGCACTTCTTTTTTTTTTTTTTTTTTTAAGATTTATTTATTTATTTTGGGTGGGGGTCGGGTTGGGGAGGGAGAGGAGCGGGCGGGCCACTTCCATTGGTCTTTCATTTCTCTATTTTCATTCGTCTTTGTTCTCTGGCTACTGTGGGCCTCCCATCGCGGTGGCGTCTGTTGTCACAGAGCGCTGGCTCTAGGCGCATGCGCTCCAGAGATCCGGCTCGGTAATTAGACACATCCGTCCAGCCGCTCCGCGGCACGTGGGATCTTCCCAGGCCAGGGATCGAACTGGCGCCCCTTGCACTGCAAGGTGGTGTCCTTACCCACTGGACTACCAGGGAAGCCCATCCCTTCAGTTTTGAAACAGGAAAGGGAGGAATGTCTCCATTGGACCTTTTCACTCCATAAAGAAGTTCTATGAATGCACTTTCTGCTGTGTCCATTCTAGGTCCCATTCAAAGCAAGAAGCCATACCAGGACATGAATTCACTTAAGGGTGAGCAGACTGAGCTAAATGTAGGAAAATGTGTGTTACTTTCGAGGCAAAGACTCTTCTCCACAGACGACTTTTCTTTCTTCAAGGATGAACAGTTTCCTGAATGTTTCTGGCACAGACTCATAATCGCTTCCACCTGTGTGGATTGAGGTCTTAATTGGATAAACAAGTCCAATGTCAATGCAACACATTCCATGGAAAAAACGATATTCCCTTCAATTTTGAGCCAGCAAATGGAAGAATGTTTCCCCCAGTGGGCGTTTTGTCTCCACATGAATGTACTAGAGGTGGTTTCCCCTGTGTTCCATCTAGGTCCACATCACAAATCAGGAAGGTGTACCAGCAATTGAATTCCTTAGGATTGAGGAGATGGATGTGAATATAACTAAAAACATTTTCCTTTGGAGGCAAAGCGTCTTCTCCACAGAAGATATTCAGGTCTTCATGGATGAGCAGTTTCTATGAGGTTTAGGGTAGAAATTCAGTATCACTTTCACCTTGGAGGAGTGGATTCTTAATTGGCTGTACAAGGCCCAAACCAATGCAGCCCATTCCACGGGAAAACCGTTTTCCTTTTGGTTTTGAAACAGGAAAGGGAGGAATGTCTCCATTGGACATTTCCACTCCATAAGGAAGTTCTAGGAATGTACTTTCTGCTGTATTCCTTCTAGGTCCACATTCAAAGCAGCAAGGCATACCAGGACATCAGTTTCTTAAGGGTGAGCAGACTTAGCTAAATGGAGCTAAATGCGTGTTCCTTTCGAGGCAAAGACTCTTCTCCACAGACAGTTTTTGGTTCTTCAAGGATGAAGAGTTTCCTGAAGGTTTCTGGCACACACTTATTATACCTTCCACCTGCGTGGAATGAGGTCTTAATTGGCTAAACGTGTCCAATGTCCATGCAAAACATTCATTGGGAAAACGATATTCCCTTCAATTTTGACCAGCAAATGGAAGTATGTTTCCTACCGTGTGCATTTTACCTCGAAATGAAAGTACTAGAAAACTGGTTTCACCTGTGTTCTATCTAGGTCCACATCACAATCAGGATGGTGTAGCAGCCATTGAATTCCTTAGGTTTGAGGAGATGGATGTGAATATAACTAAAAACATTTTCCTTTGGAGGCAAAGCGTCTTCTCCACAGAAGATATTCAGGTCTTCATGGATGAGCAGTTTCTATGAGGTTTAGGGTAGAAATTCAGTATCACTTTCACCTTGGAGGAGTGGATTCTTAATTGGCTGTACAAGGCCCAAACCAATGCAGCCCATTCCACGGGAAAACCGTTTTCCTTTTGGTTTTGAAACAGGAAAGGGAGGAATGTCTCCATTGGACATTTCCACTCCATAAGGAAGTTCTAGGAATGTACTTTCTGCTGTATTCCTTCTAGGTCCACATTCAAAGCAGCAAGGCATACCAGGACATCAGTTTCTTAAGGGTGAGCAGACTTAGCTAAATGGAGCTAAATGCGTGTTCCTTTCGAGGCAAAGACTCTTCTCCACAGACATTTTTTGGTTCTTCAAGGATGAAGAGTTTCCTGAAGGTTTCTGGCACACACTTATTATACCTTCCACCTGCGTGGAATGAGGTCTTAATTGGCTAAACGTGTCCAATGTCCATGCAAAACATTCATTGGGAAAACGATATTCCCTTCAATTTTGACCAGCAAATGGAAGTATGTTTCCTACCGTGTGCATTTTACCTCGAAATGAAAGTACTAGAAAACTGGTTTCACCTGTGTTCTATCTAGGTCCACATCACAATCAGGATGGTGTAGCAGCCATTGAATTCCTTAGGTTTGAGGAGATGGATGTGAATATAACTAACAACGTTTTACTTTGGAGTCAAAGTGTCTTCACCACAGATGATTTTCACATTTCCATGGGTGAGCAGATTCGTTTTGGTTTCTGGCAGAGATTCATTATCGCTTTCACCTGGATGGAGTGGAGTCTTTATTGATTGTACAAATTCCAAACCAATGCATCCCATTCCACTAAAATACATTTTCCCTTCAGTTTTGAAACAGGAAAGGGAGGAATGTCTCCATTGGACCTTTTCACTCCATAAGGAAGTTCTAGAAATGTGCTTTCTACTGTGTCCCTTCTAGGTCCACATTCAAAGCAGCAAGGCATACCAGGACATGAATTCCCATAGGGATGAGCAGATTCAGCTAAATGGAGCTAAATGTGTGTTCCTTTAGGGGCAAAGACTCTTCTCCACAGACGGTTTTTCTTTCTTCAAGGATGAACAGTTTCCTGAAGGTTTCTGGCACACACTCATAATCGCTTCCACCTGTGTGGAGTGAGGTCTTAATTGGCTAAACAAGTCCAATGTCAATGCAGCACATTCCACAGCAAATCGATATTCCTTTCAGTTTTGAACCAGCAAGTAGAAGAATGTTTTCTCCAGTGGGCGTCTTATCTCGACATGAAAGTACTAGAAAGGTGGTTTTGCCTGTGTTTCGTCTACATCCACATTTCAAATCAGGAAGGTGTACCAGCCATTGAATTCCTTAGGATTGAGGAGACGGATAGGAATATAACTAACAACGTTTTCCTTTGGAGGCAAAGCCTTTTCTCCATAGACAGTTTTCACATCTTCATGTATGAGCAGTTTCTTTCAGCTTTCTGGCAGAAATTCATTATCACTGTCACTTAGATGGAGTGGAGTCTTTATTGATTGTACAAATTCCAAACCAATGCATCCCATTCCACTAAAATACATTTTCCCTTCAGTTTTGAAACAGGAAAGGGAGGAATGTCTCCATTGGACCTTTTCACTCCATAAGGAAGTTCTAGAAATGTGCTTTCTACTGTGTCCCTTCTAGGTCCACATTCAAAGCAGCAAGGCATACCAGGACATGAATTCCCATAGGGATGAGCAGATTCAGCTAAATGGAGCTAAATGTGTGTTCCTTTAGGGGCAAAGACTCTTCTCCACAGACGGTTTTTCTTTCTTCAAGGATGAACAGTTTCCTGAAGGTTTCTGGCACACACTCATAATCGCTTCCACCTGTGTGGAGTGAGGTCTTAATTGGCTAAACAAGTCCAATGTCAATGCAGCACATTCCACAGCAAATCGATATTCCTTTCAGTTTTGAACCAGCAAGTAGAAGAATGTTTTCTCCAGTGGGCGTCTTATCTCGACATGAAAGTACTAGAAAGGTGGTTTTGCCTGTGTTTCGTCTACATCCACATTTCAAATCAGGAAGGTGTACCAGCCATTGAATTCCTTAGGATTGAGGAGACGGATAGGAATATAACTAACAACGTTTTCCTTTGGAGGCAAAGCCTTTTCTCCATAGACAGTTTTCACATCTTCATGTATGAGCAGTTTCTTTCAGCTTTCTGGCAGAAATTCATTATCACTGTCACTTAGAGAAGTGTAGTTTAATTCAATGTACAAGGCCCCAACCAAGGATGCCCATTGCACCTTTTCACTCCAAACGGAAGTTTGAGAAATGTTCTTTGTGTTGTGTCCTTCCTAGGTCCATATTCAAAGCAAGAAGGTGTACCAGGACATGAATTCCCTCAAGGGTGAGCAGATTGAGGTACATGGAGTTAATGCGTGATCCTTTCGAGGCAAAGTCTCTTCATAGACAGTTTTTCTTTCTTCAAGGATGAACAGTTTCCTGAAGTTTTCTGACACAGACTCCATAAGCTTCCACCTGCTTGGAGTGAGGTCTTAATTGGCTAAACATGTCCAATGTCAATGCAACACATTCCACGGTAAAAGGATATTCCCTTCAATTTTGAACCAGTAAATGGAAGTATGTTTCTTCCATTGGGCGTTTTGTCTCCACATGAAAGCACTAGAACGGTGGTTTCGCCTGTGTTCCATCTAGGCCCACATCACAAAACACGAAGGTGTACCAGCCATTGAATTCCTTAGGATTGAGGAGATGGATGTGAATATAACTAACAACGTTTTCCTTTGGAGACAATGCCTCTTCACCGCAGATGATTTTCACATCTTCATGGGTGAGCAGATTCGTTGAGGTTTGTGGCAAAGGTTCATTATCGCTTTCACCTGGGTGGAGTGGAGTCTTAATTGGCTGTACGAGACCCAAACCAATGCAGCCCATTCCACGGGAATACCGTTTTCCCTTCGGTTTTGAAACAGGAAAGGGAGGAATATCTCCATTGGACCTTTTCACTCCACAAGGAAGTTCTATGAATGCACTTTCTGCTGTGTCCATTCTAGGTCCACATTCAAAGCAGGAAGGTGTACCAGTACATGAATTCACTTAAGCGTGAGCAGACTGAGCTAAATGGAGTTAATGCGTGATCCTTTCGAGGCAAAGTCTCTTCATAGACAGTTTTTCTTTCTTCAAGGATGAACAGTTTCCTGAAGTTTTCTGACACAGACTCCATAAGCTTCCACCTGCTTGGAGTGAGGTCTTAATTGGCTAAACATGTCCAATGTCAATGCAACACATTCCACGGTAAAAGGATATTCCCTTCAATTTTGAACCAGTAAATGGAAGTATGTTTCTTCCATTGGGCGTTTTGTCTCCACATGAAAGCACTAGAACGGTGGTTTCGCCTGTGTTCCATCTAGGCCCACATCACAAAACACGAAGGTGTACCAGCCATTGAATTCCTTAGGATTGAGGAGATGGATGTGAATATAACTAACAACGTTTTCCTTTGGAGACAATGCCTCTTCACCGCAGATGATTTTCACATCTTCATGGGTGAGCAGATTCGTTGAGGTTTGTGGCAAAGGTTCATTATCGCTTTCACCTGGGTGGAGTGGAGTCTTAATTGGCTGACGAGACCCAAACCAATGCAGCCCATTCCACGGGAATACCGTTTTCCCTTCGGTTTTGAAACAGGAAAGGGAGGAATATCTCCATTGGACCTTTTCACTCCACAAGGAAGTTCTATGAATGCACTTTCTGCTGTGTCCATTCTAGGTCCACATTCAAAGCAGGAAGGTGTACCAGTACATGAATTCACTTAAGCGTGAGCAGACTGAGCTAAATGGAGCTAAATGCGTGTTCCATTCAAGGGAAAGACTCTTCTCCACAGACGGTTTTTCTTTCTACAAGGATGAACAGTATCCTGAAGGTTTCTAAAACACACCCTTATTATTGCTTCCACCTACCTGGAGTGAGGTCTTAATTCTCTAAACAAGTCCAATGTCAATGCAGCACATTCCACGGAAAATCGATATTCCTTTCAGTTTGGAACCAGCAATTGGAAGAATGTTTACTCCAGTGGGCGTCTTATCTCCACATGAAAGTACTAGAAAGGTGGTTTCACCTGTGTTCCATCTAGGTCCACATCTCAAATCAGGAAGGTGTACCAGCCATTGAATTCCATAGGATTGAGGAGATGGATGTGAATATAACTGACAATGTTCTCCTTTGGAGGCAAAGCCTCTTGTCCAGAGATGATTTTCATGTCCTCATGGATGAGCTGTTTCTTTGACGTTTCTGGCAGAAATTCCTTATCACTTTCACCTGGGAGGAGTGGAGTCTTAATTGGCTGTACAAGACCCAAACAAATGCAGCCTAATTGATGTGAAAACCATTTTGCCGTTGGTTTTGAAACAGGAAAGGGAGGAGTGTCTCCATTGGCCTTTTTCACTCCATAAGGAAGTTGTATAAATGTGCTTTGTGCTTTGGCCTTTCTAGGTCCACATTCAAAGTAGGAAGGCATCCCAGGACATGAATTCCCTTAAGGGTGAGCAGACTGAGCTAAATGGAGCTAAATGCGTGTTCCTTTCGAGGAAAGACTCTTCTCCACAGACGGTTTTTCTTTCTACAAGGATGAACAGTATCCTGAAGGTTTCTAAAACACACCCTTATTATTGCTTCCACCTACCTGGAGTGAGGTCTTAATTCTCTAAACAAGTCCAATGTCAATGCAGCACATTCCACGGAAAATCGATATTCCTTTCAGTTTGGAACCAGCAATTGGAAGAATGTTTACTCCAGTGGGCGTCTTATCTCCACATGAAAGTACTAGAAAGGTGGTTTCACCTGTGTTCCATCTAGGTCCACATCTCAAATCAGGAAGGTGTACCAGCCATTGAATTCCATAGGATTGAGGAGATGGATGTGAATATAACTGACAATGTTCTCCTTTGGAGGCAAAGCCTCTTGTCCAGAGATGATTTTCATGTCCTCATGGATGAGCTGTTTCTTTGACGTTTCTGGCAGAAATTCCTTATCACTTTCACCTGGGAGGAGTGGAGTCTTAATTGGCTGTACAAGACCCAAACAAATGCAGCCTAATTGATGTGAAAACCATTTTGCCGTTGGTTTTGAAACAGGAAAGGGAGGAGTGTCTCCATTGGCCTTTTTCACTCCATAAGGAAGTTGTATAAATGTGCTTTGTGCTTTGGCCTTTCTAGGTCCACATTCAAAGTAGGAAGGCATCCCAGGACATGAATTCCCTTAAGGGTGAGCAGACTGAGCTAAATGGAGCTAAATGCGTGTTCCTTTCGAGGCAAAACTCTTCTCCACAGACGATGTTTCTTTCCTCATGGATGAACAGTTTCTGGAAGGTTTCTGGCACACACTTATTATCGCTCCCACCTGTGTGGTGTGAGACCTTAATTGGCTAAACAAGTCCATTGTCCATGCAACACATTCTGCGGAAAAACGATGTACCCTTCAATTTTGAACCAGAAAATGAGAGTATGTTTCCTCCAGTGGGGGTCTTATCTCCACATGAAAGTACTAGAAAGGTGGTTTCACCTGTGGTCCATCTAGGTCCACATCTCAAATCACGAAGGTGTACCAGCAATTGAATTCCTTATGATTGAGGAGATGGATGTGAATATAACTAACAACGTTTTCCTTTGGAGACAAAGACTCCTCTCCATAGACCGTTTTCACGTCTTCATAGATGAGCAGATTCGGTGAGTTTTCTGGCACAGATCACAACCGCTTTCACGTTGGAGGAGAGGAGTCTAATTGGCTGTACAAGGCCCACACCAATGAAGCCCATTCCATGGGAAAACCATTTTCCCTTCGGTTGTGAAACAGGAAAGGGAGAATTTTATCCGTTGGACGTTTCACTCCATAAGGAAGTTTTAGAAATATGCTTTCTGCTGTGTCCCTTCTAGGTCCACATTCACAGCAGCAAGGTGTACAAGGACATGATGTCCCTCAACGGGGTGCAGACTAAGCTAAATGGTGCTAAATGCGTGTTCCTTTCGAGGCAAATACTCTTCACCACTGAGGATTTTTCTTTCTTCAAGGATGAACAGTTTCCTGAAGATTTCTGGCACAGACTCATTATCGCTTCCACCTGCGTGGAGTGAGGTCTTATTTGGCTAAACAAGTGCAATGTCAATGCAACACACTCCATGGAAAATCAATAATCCTTTCAGATTTGAACGAGCTTTTGGAAGAATGTTTCCTCCAGTGGGCATCTGATCTCCACATGAATGTACTAGAAAGGTGGTTTCGCCTGTGCTCCATCTTGGTCCACATCACAAAACACGAAGGTGTACCAGCCATTGAATTCCTCAGGATTGAAGTGATGGATGTGAATACAACTAACAACGTTTTCCTCTGGAGACAAAGACTCCTCTCCATAGACCGTTTTCACGTCTTCATAGATGAGCAGCTTAGGTGAGTTTTCTGGCACAGATCACAACCGCTTTCACGTTGGAGGAGAGGAGTCTAATTGGCTGTACAAGGCCCACACCAATGAAGCCCATTCCATGGGAAAACCATTTTCCCTTCGGTTGTGAAACAGGAAAGGGAGAATTTTATCCGTTGGACGTTTCACTCCATAAGGAAGTTTTAGAAATATGCTTTCTGCTGTGTCCCTTCTAGGTCCACATTCACAGCAGCAAGGTGTACAAGGACATGATGTCCCTCAACGGGGTGCAGACTAAGCTAAATGGTGCTAAATGCGTGTTCCTTTCGAGGCAAATACTCTTCACCACTGAGGATTTTTCTTTCTTCAAGGATGAACAGTTTCCTGAAGATTTCTGGCACAGACTCATTATCGCTTCCACCTGCGTGGAGTGAGGTCTTATTTGGCTAAACAAGTGCAATGTCAATGCAACACACTCCATGGAAAATCAATAATCCTTTCAGATTTGAACGAGCTTTTGGAAGAATGTTTCCTCCAGTGGGCATCTGATCTCCACATGAATGTACTAGAAAGGTGGTTTCGCCTGTGCTCCATCTTGGTCCACATCACAAAACACGAAGGTGTACCAGCCATTGAATTCCTCAGGATTGAAGTGATGGATGTGAATATAACTAACAACGTTTTCTTTGGAGGCAAAGCCTCTTCTCCGTAGACAGTTTACACGTCTTCATGGATGAGCAGTTTCTTTGAGGTTTCTGGCACAGATTCATTATCGCTTTCACCTGGGAGGAGTGAAGTTTTTATTGGCCGAACAAGGCCCCATCCAATGGAGTCCATTCCATGAAAATACTATTTTCCCTTCGGTTTTGAAACAGGAAAGGGAGGAATGTCTCCATTGGACCTTTTCTCTCCATAAGGACGTATTGGAAATGTGCTTTCTGCTCTGTCCCTTCAAGGTCCACATTCACAGCAGCAAGGCGTATCAGAACTTGAATTCCCTTAACAGTGTGCAGACTGAGCTAAATGGTGCTAAATGCATGTTCCTGTCGAAGATAAGACTCTTCTCCACAGTCTGTTTTTCTTTATTCAAGGATGAACAGTTTCCTGGAGGTTTCTTGCACACATTATCACTTTCTCCTGCGTGGAGTGAGGTATAAATTGGCTAAGCAAGTCCAATGTCCATGCAACACACTCCACGGAAAATCGATTCTCCTTTCAGTCTTGAACCAGCAAATGGAAGAATGTTTCCACCAGTTGGCATCTGATCTCCACATGAATGTACTGGAAGGGTGGTTTTGCCTGTGTTACATCTAGGTCCACATCACAAATCATGAAGTTGTACGAGACATTGAATTCCTTAGGATTGAGGAAATGGATGTGAATAGAACTAATAACGGTTTATTTGGAGGGAAAGCCTCTTCTCCATAGACGGTTTTCATGTCTTCATGGATGAGGAGTTTCTTTGAGGTTTCTGGCAGAAATTCATTCTCCCTTTCACCTGGCAGCAGTGGAGACTTAATTGGCTGTACGTGGCCCAAACCAATGCAGTCCCTTCCATGGGAATACCGTTTTCCCTTCACTTTTGAAACAGGAATGGGAGGAGTGTCTCCATTGGACCTTTTCAATCCACAAGGAAGTTCTAGAAATGTGCTTTCTGCTGTGTCCCTTCTAGGTCCACATTCAAAGCAGCATGGCGTACCAGCACATGACTTCCCTTAATGGTGTGCAGACTGAGCTAAATGGTGCTAAATGCGTGTTCCATTCAAGGGAAAGACTCTTCTCCACAGACGGTTTTTCTTTCTTCAAGGATGAACAGTTTCCTCCAGGTTTCTGGCGCACACTTATTATCGCTTCCTCCTGCGTAGAGTGAGATCTTAATTGGCTGAACAATCCCAATGTCCATGCAAAACATTCCGCGGAAAAATGATGTTCCTGTCAATTTTGAACCAGCAAATGGATGTATATTTAATCCAGTGAGCGTGTTATGTCCACTTGAAAGTACTAGACAGGTGGTTTTGCCTGTGTTCCTTCTACGTCCACATCTCAAATCAGGAAGTTGCACCAGCCATCGAATTCCTTTGGATTCAGGAGATGGATGTGAATATAACTAACCACGTTTTACTTAGGAGGCAAAGCCTCTTCACCACTGATGTTTTCACATATTCATGGATGAGCAGTTTCGTTGAGGCTTCTGGCACAGTTTCATTATCGCTTTCACCTGGGATGAGTAGAGTCTTAATTGGCTGTACAGGGCCAAAACCAATGCAGCCCATTCCACGGACAAACAGTTTTCCCTTCAGTTTTGAAACAGGAAAGGGAGGAATGTCTCCATTGGACCTTTTCACTCCATAAGGAAGTTCTAGAAATGTGCTTTCTGCTGTGTCCCTTCTAGGTCCACCTTCAAAGCAGCAAGTCGTACCAGGACATTAATTCCCTTAAGGGTGAGCAGATTGAGCTAAATAGAGCTAAATGCGTATTCTTTTCGAGGCAAAGACTCTTCTCCACAGACGGTTTTTCTTCTTAAGGACGAACAGTCTCCTGAAGGTTTATGGCACACACTTATTATCGCTGCCACCTACATGGAGTGAGGTCTTAATTGGCCAAACAAGTCCAATGTCCATGCAACACATTCCGCGGAAAATCGAAGTTCCCTTCAATTTTGAACCAGCAAATGGAGGTATGTTTCATCCAGTGAGTGTTTTATCTCCACATGAATGTACTAGAAAGTGGTTTCGCCTGTGGTCCATCTAGGTCCACATCTCAAATCAGGAAGGTGTACCAGCCATTGAATTCCTTAGGATGGAGGAGATGGATGTGAATATAACTAACAACGTTTTCCGGTGGAGGCAAAACCTCTTCTCCATAGACCGTTTTCACGTCTTCATGGATGAGCAGGTTCTTTGAGGTTTCTGGCACAGATTCATTATTGCTTTCACCTGGGATGAGTAGAGTCTTAATTGGCTGTACAGGGCCAAAACCAATGCAGCCCATTCCACGGACAAACAGTTTTCCCTTCAGTTTTGAAACAGGAAAGGGAGGAATGTCTCCATTGGACCTTTTCACTCCATAAGGAAGTTCTAGAAATGTGCTTTCTGCTGTGTCCCTTCTAGGTCCACCTTCAAAGCAGCAAGTCGTACCAGGACATTAATTCCCTTAAGGGTGAGCAGATTGAGCTAAATAGAGCTAAATGCGTATTCTTTTCGAGGCAAAGACTCTTCTCCACAGACGGTTTTTCTTCTTAAGGACGAACAGTCTCCTGAAGGTTTATGGCACACACTTATTATCGCTGCCACCTACATGGAGTGAGGTCTTAATTGGCCAAACAAGTCCAATGTCCATGCAACACATTCCATGGAAAATCAAGTTCCTTCAATTTTGAACCAGCAAATGGAGGTATGTTTCATCCAGTGAGTGTTTTATCTCCACATGAATGTACTAGAAAGTGGTTTCGCCTGTGGTCCATCTAGGTCCACATCTCAAATCAGGAAGGTGTACCAGCCATTGAATTCCTTAGGATGGAGGAGATGGATGTGAATATAACTAACAACGTTTTCCGGTGGAGGCAAAACCTCTTCTCCATAGACCGTTTTCACGTCTTCATGGATGAGCAGGTTCTTTGAGGTTTCTGGCACAGATTCATTATTGCTTTCACCTGGGAGGAGTGAAGTGTTTATTGAGTATACAAGGCCAAAACCAATGCAGCCCATTCCATGGAAAAACCATTTCAACTTCGGTTTTGAAACAGGAAAGGGAGGAATGTCTCCATCGGACCTTTTCGCTCCATAAGGAAGTTTTAGAAATCTGCTTTCTGCTTTGTCCCTTCTAGGACCACATTCACAGCAGCAAGACGTACCAGAACATGAATTGCCTTAACGGTGTGAAGACTGAGCTAAATGGTGCTAAGTGCGTGTTCCTTTCGAGGAAAAGACCCTTCTCCACAGACGTTCTTTCTTGCTTCAAGGATGAACAGTTTCCTGAAGGTTTCTGGAGCACACTTATTATCGCTCCAGCTGCATGGAGTGAGGTTTTAATTGGCTAGACAAGTCCAATGGCCATGAAACACACTCCGCGGAAAATCGATATTCCTTTCAGTTTTGAAACAGTAAATGGAAGAATATTTCCTCCAGTCGGCATCTGATCTCCACATGAAAGTACTGGAATGATAGTTACGCCAATGCTCCATCTGGGTCCACATCACAAATCATTAAGGTGTACCAGCCATTGAATTCCTTAGGATTGAGGCGATTGATGTGAATATAACTAACAACGTTTTCTTTGGAGGCAAAACCTCTTCACCGCAGACCGTTTTCACGTCTTCATGGATGAGCAGGTTCTTTGAGGTTTCTGGCACAGATTCATTATTGCTTTCACCTGGGAGGAGTGAAGTGTTTATTGAGTATACAAGGCCAAAACCAATGCAGCCCATTCCATGGAAAAACCATTTCAACTTCGGTTTTGAAACAGGAAAGGGAGGAATGTCTCCATCGGACCTTTTCGCTCCATAAGGAAGTTTTAGAAATCTGCTTTCTGCTTTGTCCCTTCTAGGACCACATTCACAGCAGCAAGACGTACCAGAACATGAATTGCCTTAACGGTGTGAAGACTGAGCTAAATGGTGCTAAGTGCGTGTTCCTTTCGAGGAAAAGACCCTTCTCCACAGACGTTCTTTCTTGCTTCAAGGATGAACAGTTTCCTGAAGGTTTCTGGAGCACACTTATTATCGCTCCAGCTGCATGGAGTGAGGTTTTAATTGGCTAGACAAGTCCAATGGCCATGAAACACACTCCGCGGAAAATCGATATTCCTTTCAGTTTTGAAACAGTAAATGGAAGAATATTTCCTCCAGTCGGCATCTGATCTCCACATGAAAGTACTGGAATGATAGTTACGCCAATGCTCCATCTGGGTCCACATCACAAATCATTAAGGTGTACCAGCCATTGAATTCCTTAGGATTGAGGCGATTGATGTGAATATAACTAACAACGTTTTCTTTGGAGGCAAAACCTCTTCACCGCAGACCGTTTTCACGTCTTCATGGATGAGCGATTACTTTGAGATTTCTGGAAGAAATTCATTCTCGCTTTCACCTGGGAGCAGGGGAGTCTTAACTGGCTGAAGGTGGCCCATACCAATGCAGCCCATTCCACGGGAAAACAGCTTTGCCTTCAGTTTCGAAACACGAAAGGTAGGAATGTCTCCAATGGACCTTTTCACTCCATAAGGAAGTTCTAGAAGTATCCTTTCTGCTGTGTCACATCTAGGTCCAAATTCAAAGCAAGAAGGCGTACCAGGACATGAATTCACTTAAGCGTGAGCACACTGAGGTAAACGATGATAAATGCGTGTTCCACTCAAGGGAAGGACTCTTCTCCACAGACGGATTTTCTTTCTTCAAGGATGAACAGTTCCTGAAGTTTTATGGCACACACGCATTATCATTTCCATCTGCGTGGAGTGAGGTCTTAACTGGCTAAACAAGTCCAATGTCAATGCAACACACTCCATGGAAAATCGATATTTCTTTCAGTTTTGAACCAGCAAATGGAAGAATGTTTCCTCCAGTGGGCGTCATATCTCCACATGAATGTACTAGAAAGGTGGTCTCACCTGTGTTCCATCTAGGTCCACATCACAAATCATTTAGGTGTACCAGCCATTGAATTCCATAGGATTGAGGAGATGGATGTGAATATAACTAACAACGTTTTATTTGGAGGCAAAGACTTCACCCCAGACCATTTTTACATCTTCATGGATGAGCGGTTTCTTTGAGATTTCTGGTAGAAATTCATTCTCGCTTTCACCTGGGAGCAGTGGAGTCTTAATTGGCTGTACGTGGTCCAAACCAATGCAGCCCATTCCACGGGAAAACCCTTTTCCCTTCAATTTTGAAACAGGAAAGGGTGGAATGTATCCATTGAACCTTTGCACTCCATAAGGAAGTTCTAGAAATGTGCTTTCTGCTGTGTCCCTTCTAGGTCCACATTCTAAGCAAGAAGCCATACCAGGACACGATTTCACTTAAGCATGAGCAGACTGAGCTAAACGATGATAAATGCTTGTTCCACTCCAGGGAAGGCCTCTTCTCCACAGACGGATTTTCTTTCTTCAAGGATGAACAGTTCCTGAAGTTTTATGGCACACACGCATTATCATTTCCATCTGCGTGGAGTGAGGTCTTAACTGGCTAAACAAGTCCAATGTCAATGCAACACACTCCATGGAAAATCGATATTTCTTTCAGTTTTGAACCAGCAAATGGAAGAATGTTTCCTCCAGTGGGCGTCATATCTCCACATGAATGTACTAGAAAGGTGGTCTCACCTGTGTTCCATCTAGGTCCACATCACAAATCATTTAGGTGTACCAGCCATTGAATTCCATAGGATTGAGGAGATGGATGTGAATATAACTAACAACGTTTTATTTGGAGGCAAAGACTTCACCCCAGACCATTTTTACATCTTCATGGATGAGCGGTTTCTTTGAGATTTCTGGTAGAAATTCATTCTCGCTTTCACCTGGGAGCAGTGGAGTCTTAATTGGCTGTACGTGGTCCAAACCAATGCAGCCCATTCCACGGGAAAACCCTTTTCCCTTCAATTTTGAAACAGGAAAGGGTGGAATGTATCCATTGAACCTTTGCACTCCATAAGGAAGTTCTAGAAATGTGCTTTCTGCTGTGTCCCTTCTAGGTCCACATTCTAAGCAAGAAGCCATACCAGGACACGATTTCACTTAAGCATGAGCAGACTGAGCTAAATGGTGCAATAGGCGTGTTCCTTTCAAGGGAAAGACTCTTCTCCACAGACGGTTTTTTTTCTTGAAGAACGAACAGTCCCCTGAAGGTTTCTGACCCACATTTATTATCGCTCCAGCTGCGTGGAGTGCTTAATTGGATAAACAAGTCCAATGTCAATGCAACACACTCCACGGAATATCGATATTCCTTTCAATTTTTAAAAAGCAAATGGAAGAATGTTTCCTCCAGTGGGCGTCATATCTCCACATGAAAGTACTAGAAAGGTGGTTTCACCTGTGTTTCATCCAGGTCCAGATCTCATATCACGAAGGTGTGCCAGCCATTGAATTCCTTAAGATTGAGGCGATTGATGTGAATATAACTAACAAAGTTTTCTTTGGAGGCAAAACCTCTTCACCGCAGAACGTTTTCTCATCTTCATGGATGAGCGGTTTCGTTGAGATTTCTGGCAGAAATTCATTCTCGCTTTCACCTGGGAGCAGGGGAGTCTTAACCGGCTGAAGGTGGCCCATACCAATGCAGCCCATTCCATGGGAAAACCATTTTCCCTTCAGGTTTGAAACAGGACAGGGAAGAATATTTCCATTGGACATTTTCACCCATAAGGAGGTTCTAGAAATGTGCTTTCTGCTGTGTTCCTTCAAGGTTCACATTCAAAGCAAGAAGGCCTACCAGGACATGAATTCACTTAAGGGTGAGCAGACTGAGCTAAATGGTGCTAAATGCGCGTTCCATTGAAGGGAAAGACTCTTTTCCACAGACGGCTATTCTTTCTTCAAGAATGAACAGTTTCCTGAAGGTTTCTGGCGCACACTAATTATCGCTCCAGCTACATGGAATGAGGTCTTAATTGGCTAAACAAATCCAATGTCAATGCAACAATCCACGGAAAATCGATATTCCTTTCAGTTTTGAACCAGCAAATGGAAGAATGTTTCCTCCATGGGCGTCATATCTCCACATGAATGTACTAGAAAGGTGATCTCACCTGTGTTCCATCTAGGTGCAGATCTCCAAAATGGAAGGTGTACCAGCCATTGAATTCCTTAGGATTGAGGAGATGGATGTGAATATAACTCACAACGTTTTCTTTGGAGGCAAAGCCTCTTCACCGCAGAACGTTTTCTCATCTTCATGGATGAGCGGTTTCGTTGAGATTTCTGGCAGAAATTCATTCTCGCTTTCACCTGGGAGCAGGGGAGTCTTAACCGGCTGAAGGTGGCCCATACCAATGCAGCCCATTCCATGGGAAAACCATTTTCCCTTCAGGTTTGAAACAGGACAGGGAAGAATATTTCCATTGGACATTTTCACCCATAAGGAGGTTCTAGAAATGTGCTTTCTGCTGTGTTCCTTCAAGGTTCACATTCAAAGCAAGAAGGCCTACCAGGACATGAATTCACTTAAGGGTGAGCAGACTGAGCTAAATGGTGCTAAATGGGGTTCCATTGAAGGGAAAGACTCTTTTCCACAGACGGCTATTCTTTCTTCAAGAATGAACAGTTTCCTGAAGGTTTCTGGCGCACACTAATTATCGCTCCAGCTACATGGAATGAGGTCTTAATTGGCTAAACAAATCCAATGTCAATGCAACAATCCACGGAAAATCGATATTCCTTTCAGTTTTGAACCAGCAAATGGAAGAATGTTTCCTCCATGGGCGTCATATCTCCACATGAATGTACTAGAAAGGTGATCTCACCTGTGTTCCATCTAGGTGCAGATCTCCAAAATGGAAGGTGTACCAGCCATTGAATTCCTTAGGATTGAGGAGATGGATGTGAATATAACTCACAACGTTTTCTTTGGAGGCAAAGCCTCTTCATCACAGAACGTTTTCTCATCTTCATGGATGAGTGGTTACTTTGAGATTTCTGACAGAAATTCATTCTCGCTTTCACCTGGGAGCAGTGGAGTCTTAATTGGCTGTAGGTGGCCCATACCAATGCAGCCCATTCCATGGAAAAACCGTTTTCCCTTCAGTTTTGAAACAGGAAAAGGGTGGAATGTCTCCATTGGACCTGTGCACTCTATAACGAAGTTCTCGAAATGTGCTTTCTGCTGTGTCCCTTCTAGGTCCAAATTCTAAGCAAGAAGGCATACCAGGACACGATTTCACTTAAGCATGAGCAGACTGAGCTAAATGGTGCAATATGCGTGTTCCTGTCACGGGAAAGGCTCTTCTCCACAGACGATATTTCTTTCCTCATGGACGAACAGTTTCCTGAAGGTTTCTGGCTCACACTTATTATCGCTCCAGCTGCATGGATTGAGGCCTTAATTGGCTAAACAAGTCCAATGTCAATGCAACACACTCCACGGAAAATCAATATTCCTTTCAGTTTTGAACCAGCAAATGGAAGAATGTTTCCTCCAATGGGCGTCATATCTCCACATGAATGTACTAGAAAGGTGGTCTCACCTGTGTTCCATCTAGGTGTAGATCTCCAAAATGGAAGGTGTACCAGCCATTGAATTCCTTAGGATTGAGGCGATTGATGTGAATATATCTAACAACGTTTTTTTGGAGGCAAAGCCTCTTCACCCCAGACCGTTTTCTCATCTTCATGGATGAGCAGTTTCTTGGAAATTTCTGGCAGAAATTCACTCTCGCTTTCACCTGGGAGCAGTGGAGTCTTATTTGGCTGTAGGTGGCCCATACCAATGCAGCCCATTCCACGGGAAAACTGTTTTCCCTTCAGTTTTGAAACAGGAAAGGGAGGAATGTCTCCATTTGACCTTTTCACTTCATAAGGAAGTTCTAGAAATGTGCTTTATGCTGTGTCTTTTCTAGGTCCACATTCAAAACAAGAAGGTGCACCAGGGCATGATTTCACTTAAGCATGAGCAGACTGAGCTAAATGGTGCTAAGTGCATGTTCCATTCAAGGGAAATACTCTTCTCCACAGACGGTTTTTTTTTCCTCAAGGATGAACAGTTTCCTGATGGTTTCTGACACACACTTATCATCACTCCAGCTGCATGGAATGAGGTCTTAATTGGATAAACAAGTCCAATGTCAATGCAATAGAATCCGCGGAAAATCAATATTCCTTTCAGTTTTGAACCAGCAAATGGAAGAATGTTTCCTCCAATGGGCGTCATATCTCCACATGAATGTACTAGAAAGGTGGTCTCACCTGTGTTCCATCTAGGTGTAGATCTCCAAAATGGAAGGTGTACCAGCCATTGAATTCCTTAGGATTGAGGCGATTGATGTGAATATATCTAACAACGTTTTTTTGGAGGCAAAGCCTCTTCACCCCAGACCGTTTTCTCATCTTCATGGATGAGCAGTTTCTTGGAAATTTCTGGCAGAAATTCACTCTCGCTTTCACCTGGGAGCAGTGGAGTCTTATTTGGCTGTAGGTGGCCCATACCAATGCAGCCCATTCCACGGGAAAACTGTTTTCCCTTCAGTTTTGAAACAGGAAAGGGAGGAATGTCTCCATTTGACCTTTTCACTTCATAAGGAAGTTCTAGAAATGTGCTTTATGCTGTGTCTTTTCTAGGTCCACATTCAAAACAAGAAGGTGCACCAGGGCATGATTTCACTTAAGCATGAGCAGACTGAGCTAAATGGTGCTAAGTGCATGTTCCATTCAAGGGAAATACTCTTCTCCACAGACGGTTTTTTTTTCCTCAAGGATGAACAGTTTCCTGATGGTTTCTGACACACACTTATCATCACTCCAGCTGCATGGAATGAGGTCTTAATTGGATAAACAAGTCCAATGTCAATGCAATAGAATCCACGGACAATTGCTTTCCTTTCAGTTTTGAACAAGCAAATGGAAGAATGTTTCCGCCAGTGGGCGTCATATCTACACATGTAGGTGCTAAAAAGGTGGTTTCACCTGTGTTCCATGAAGGTGCAGATCTCCAATATGAAATGTGTACCAGCCATTGAATTCCTTAGGATTGAGGCGATTGATGTGAATATAACTAACAACGTTTTCTTTGGAGGCAAATTCTCTTCACCCCAGACCATGTTCCCATCTTCATGGATGAGCGGTTTCTTTGAGATTTCTGGCAGAATTTCCTTATCGCTTTCACCTGGGGGCAGTGGAGTCTTAATTGGCTGTAGGTGTCCCACACCATTGCAGCCCAATCCACGGGAAAACCGATTTCCCTTCAGTTTTGAAACAGGAAAGGGAGGAATGACTCCAATGGACCTTTTCACTCCATAAGGAAGTTCTAGAAATGTGCTTTCTGCTGTGTCACTTCTAGGTCCACATTGAAAGCAAGAAGGCATACCAGGACACGATTTCACTTAAGCGTGAGCAGACTGTGCTAAATGGTGCAATATGCGTGCTCCATTGACAGGAAAGACTCTTCTCCACAGACGATTTTTCTTTCCTCAAGGATGAACAGTTTCCTGATGGTTTCTGACACACACTTAACATCACTCCAGCTGCATGGAATGAGGTCTTAATTGGATAAACAAGTCCAATGTCAATGCAATAGAATTCATGGAAAATTGATATTCCTTTCAGTTTTGAACCAGCAAATGGAAGAATGTTCTAGAAATGTGCTTTCTGCTGTGTCACTTCTAGGTCCACATTGAAAGCAAGAAGGCATACCAGGACACGATTTCACTTAAGCGTGAGCAGACTGTGCTAAATGGTGCAATATGCGTGCTCCATTGACAAGAAAGACTCTTCTCCACAGACGATTTTTCTTTCCTCAAGGATGAACAGTTTCCTGATGGTTTCTGACACACACTTAACATCACTCCAGCTGCATGGAATGAGGTCTTAATTGGATAAACAAGTCCAATGTCAATGCAATAGAATTCATGGAAAATTGATATTCCTTTCAGTTTTGAACCAGCAAATGGAAGAATGTTCTAGAAATGTGCTTTCTGCTGTGTCACTTCTAGGTCCACATTGAAAGCAAGAAGGCATACCAGGACACGATTTCACTTAAGCGTGAGCAGACTGTGCTAAATGGTGCAATATGCGTGCTCCATTGACAAGAAAGACTCTTCTCCACAGACGGTTTTTCTTTCTTCAAGGAGGAGCAGTTTCCTGTAGATTTCTGGCACAGACTCATAATCGCTTCCTCCTGCATGGAGTGAGGTCTTAATTGGCTAAAAAGTCCAACGTCCGTGCAACACACTCCACGGAAAATCGATATTCCTTTCAGTATTGAACTAGCAAATGGAAGAATGTTTCCTCCAATGGGCGTCATATCTCCACATGAATGTACTAGAAAGGTGGTTTCACCTGTGTTCCATTCAGGTCCAGATATCAAATCACGATGGTGTATCAGCCATTAAATTCCTGAGGATTGAGGAGAAGGATGTGAATATAACTACCAACGTTTTGTTTGGAGACAAAACCTCTTCACCCCAGACCTTTTACACATCTTCATGGATGAACGGTTTCTTTGAGATTTCTGGCAGAAATTCATTTTCGCTTTCACCTGGGAGCAGTGCAGTCTTAATTGTCCTTACGTGGCCCAAACCCATGCAGCTCTTCCACGGGAAAACCGTTTTCCCTTCAGTTTTGAAACAGGAAAGGGAGGAATGACTCCAATGGACATTTTCACTCCATAAGGAAGTTCTAGAAATGTGCTTTCTGCTGTATCCCCTACATTCAAAGCAAGAAGGCGTCCCAGGACATGAATTCTCTTAAGCGTGAGCAGACTGAGCTTAATCGTGGAATATGCGTGCTCCATTGACAAGAAAGACTCTTCTCCACAGACGGTTTTTCTTTCTTCAAGGAGGAGCAGTTTCCTGTAGATTTCTGGCACAGACTCATAATCGCTTCCTCCTGCATGGAGTGAGGTCTTAATTGGCTAAAAAGTCCAACGTCCGTGCAACACACTCCACGGAAAATCGATATTCCTTTCAGTATTGAACTAGCAAATGGAAGAATGTTTCCTCCAATGGGCGTCATATCTCCACATGAATGTACTAGAAAGGTGGTTTCACCTGTGTTCCATTCAGGTCCAGATATCAAATCACGATGGTGTATCAGCCATTAAATTCCTGAGGATTGAGGAGAAGGATGTGAATATAACTACCAACGTTTTGTTTGGAGACAAAACCTCTTCACCCCAGACCTTTTACACATCTTCATGGATGAACGGTTTCTTTGAGATTTCTGGCAGAAATTCATTTTCGCTTTCACCTGGGAGCAGTGCAGTCTTAATTGTCCTTACGTGGCCCAAACCCATGCAGCTCTTCCACGGGAAAACCGTTTTCCCTTCAGTTTTGAAACAGGAAAGGGAGGAATGACTCCAATGGACATTTTCACTCCATAAGGAAGTTCTAGAAATGTGCTTTCTGCTGTATCCCCTACATTCAAAGCAAGAAGGCGTCCCAGGACATGAATTCTCTTAAGCGTGAGCAGACTGAGCTTAATCGTGGAATATGCGTGTTGAATTCAAGGGAAAGACTCTACACCACAGACGGTTTTTCTTACTTCAAGGATGAGCAGTTTCCTGTAGATTTCTGGCACAGACTCATTATCACTCCAGCTGCATGGAGTGAGGACTTAATTGGATAAACAAGTCCAATGTCAATGGAACACACTCACGGAAAATCGACATTCCTTTCAGTTTTGAACCAGCATATGAAAGAATATTTTCTCCAGTGGGCGTCATATCTCCACATGAATGTACTAGAAAGGTGGTTTCACCTGTGTTCCATCTAGGTGCATATCTCCAATATGGAAGGTGTACCAGCCATTGAATTCCTTTGGATTGAGGAGATGAATGTCAATATAAGTAACAACGTTTTTTTGGAGGCAGAGCCTCTTCACCTCAGACCGTTTTCACGTCTTCATGGATGAACGGTTTCTTTGAGATTTCTGGCAAAATTCATTCTCTCTTTCACCTGGGAGCAGTGAAGCCTTAATTGGCTGTACGTGGCCCAAATCAATGCAGCCCATTCCACGGGAAAATTGTTTTCCCTTCAGTTTTGAAGCAGGAAAGGGAGGGATGACTCCAATGGACCTTTTCACTCCATAAGGAAGTTCTAGAAATGTGCTTTCTGCTGTGTCCCTTCTAGGTCCACATTTAAATCAAGAAGACGTACCAGGACATGAATTCACTTAAGCGTGAGGAGACTGAACTAAATGGTGCTAAATGTGTGTTCCATTAAAGGGAAAGACTCTTCTCCACAGACGGTTTTTGGTTCTTCAAGGATGAACAGTTTCCTGAAGGTATTTGGTGCACACTTATTATCGCTCCAGCTGCATGGAGTGAGGTCTTAATTGGCTAAACAAATCCAATGTCAATGCAACACACTCATGGAAAATCGACATTCCTTTCAGTTTTGAACCAGCATATGAAAGAATATTTTCTCCAGTGGGCGTCATATCTCCACATGAATGTACTAGAAAGGTGGTTTCACCTGTGTTCCATCTAGGTGCATATCTCCAATATGGAAGGTGTACCAGCCATTGAATTCCTTTGGATTGAGGAGATGAATGTCAATATAAGTAACAACGTTTTTTTGGAGGCAGAGCCTCTTCACCTCAGACCGTTTTCACGTCTTCATGGATGAACGGTTTCTTTGAGATTTCTGGCAAAATTCATTCTCTCTTTCACCTGGGAGCAGTGAAGCCTTAATTGGCTGTACGTGGCCCAAATCAATGCAGCCCATTCCACGGGAAAATTGTTTTCCCTTCAGTTTTGAAGCAGGAAAGGGAGGGATGACTCCAATGGACCTTTTCACTCCATAAGGAAGTTCTAGAAATGTGCTTTCTGCTGTGTCCCTTCTAGGTCCACATTTAAATCAAGAAGACGTACCAGGACATGAATTCACTTAAGCGTGAGGAGACTGAACTAAATGGTGCTAAATGTGTGTTCCATTAAAGGGAAAGACTCTTCTCCACAGACGGTTTTTGGTTCTTCAAGGATGAACAGTTTCCTGAAGGTATTTGGTGCACACTTATTATCGCTCCAGCTGCATGGAGTGAGGTCTTAATTGGCTAAACAAATCCAATGTCAATGCAACACACTCCACGGAAAATCGATATTTCTTTCAGTTTTGAACCAGCAAATGGAAGAATGTTTTCTCTTGTGCGCGTCTGATCTCCACATGAAAGTACTGGAAAGGTGGTTTTGCCTGTGTTCCATCTAGGTCCACATCACAAATTAAGATGGTGTACCAGCCATTGAATTCCTTAGGATTGAGGAGATGGATGTGAATTTAACTAACAACGTTTTCTTTGGAGGCAATACTCTCCACCCCAGACCATTTCCGATCTTCATGGATGAGAGGTTTCTTTGAGATTTCTGGCAGAAACTCATTCTCGCTTTCACCTGGGAGGAGTGGAGTCTTAATTGAATGTACATGGCCCAAACCAATTCAGCCGATTCTATGCGAAAACCGTTTTCCCTTCAGTTTTGAAACAGGAAAGGGAGGAATGTCTCCAATGGACCTTTTCACTCCATATGGAAGTTCTAGAATTGAGCTTTCTGCTGTGTCCCTTCTAGGTCCACATTCAAGCAAGAAGGCGTACCAGGACATGAATTCTCTTAAGCGAGAGCAGGCTGAGTTTAATTGTGCAATATGCGTGTTGCATTCAAGGGAAAGACTCTCCTCCACAGACGGTTTTTCTTTCTTCAAGAATGAACAGTTTCCTGTAGATTTCTGGCACAGACTCATTACCGCTTCCTCCTGCATGGAGTGAGGTCTTAATTGGCTAAACAAGTCCAAGGTCAATGCAACACACTCCACGGAAAATCAATATTCCTTTCAGTTTTGAACCAGCAAATGGAAGAATGTTTCCTCTTGTGCGCGTCTGATCTCCACATGAAAGTACTGGAAAGGTGGTTTTGCCTGTGTTCCATCTAGGTCCACATCACAAATTAAGATGGTGTACCAGCCATTGAATTCCTTAGGATTGAGGAGATGGATGTGAATTTAACTAACAACGTTTTCTTTGGAGGCAATACTCTCCACCCCAGACCATTTCCGATCTTCATGGATGAGAGGTTTCTTTGAGATTTCTGGCAGAAACTCATTCTCGCTTTCACCTGGGAGGAGTGGAGTCTTAATTGAATGTACATGGCCCAAACCAATTCAGCCGATTCTATGCGAAAACCGTTTTCCCTTCAGTTTTGAAACAGGAAAGGGAGGAATGTCTCCAATGGACCTTTTCACTCCATATGGAAGTTCTAGAATTGAGCTTTCTGCTGTGTCCCTTCTAGGTCCACATTCAAGCAAGAAGGCGTACCAGGACATGAATTCTCTTAAGCGAGAGCAGGCTGAGTTTAATTGTGCAATATGCGTGTTGCATTCAAGGGAAAGACTCTCCTCCACAGACGGTTTTTCTTTCTTCAAGAATGAACAGTTTCCTGTAGATTTCTGGCACAGACTCATTACCGCTTCCTCCTGCATGGAGTGAGGTCTTAATTGGCTAAACAAGTCCAAGGTCAATGCAACACACTCCACGGAAAATCAATATTCCTTTCAGTTTTGAACCAGCAAATGGAAGAATGTTTCCTCCAGTGGGCGTCATATCTCCACATGAATGTACTAGAAAGGTGGTCTCACCTGTGTTCCATCTAGGTGCAGATCTCTAAAATGGAAGGTGTACCAGCCATTGAATTCCTTAAGATTGAGGAGATGGATATGAATATAACTAACAACGTTTTCTTTGGAGGCAAAGCCTCTTCACCGCAGAACGTTTTCTCATCTTCATGGATGAGCGGTTTCGTTGAGATTTCTGGCAGAAATTCATTCTCGCTTTCACCTGGGGGCAGTGGAGTCTGAATTGGCTGTAGGTGCCCCACACCAATGCAGCCCATTCCATGGGAAAACCGTTTTCCCTTCAGTTTTGAAACAGGACAGGGAAGAATATTTTCATTGGACATTTTCACCCATAAGGAGGTTCTAGAAATGTGCTTTCTGCTGTGTTCCTTCTAGGTCCACATTCAAAGCAAGAAGGCCTACCAGGACATGAATTCACTTAAGCATGAACAGACTGAGCTAAATGGTGGTAAATGCGTGTTCCATTCAAGGGAAAGACTCTTCTCCACAGACGGCTATTCTTTCTTCAAGAATGAACAGTTTCCTGAAGGTTTCTGGCGCAGACTTATTATCGCTCCAGCTGAATGGAATGAGGTCTTAATTGGCTAAACAAATCCAATGTCAATGCAACACACTCCATGGAAAGTCGATATTCCTTTCAATTTTGAACTAGCAAATGGAAGAATGTTTCCTCCGGTTGGCGTCTTATCTGTACATGAAAGTACTGGAAAGATAGTTTCGCCTGGGTTCCATGGAGGTCCACATCACAAATCATTTAGGTGTACCAGCCATTGAATTCCTTAGGATTGAGGAGATGGATGTGAATATAACTAACAACGTTTTTATTGGATGCAAAGTCTCTTCACCCCAGACCATTTTCACATCTTCATGGATGAGCGGTTACTTAGAGATTTCTGACAGAAATTCATTCTCGCTTTAACCTGGGAGCAGTGGAGTCTTAATTGGTTGTACATGGCCCAAACCAATGCAGCCCATTCCACGGAAAAACCGTTTTCCCTTCAGTTTTGAAACAGGAAAGGGTGGAATGTCTCCATTGGACCTGTGCACTCTATAACGAAGTTCTCGAAATGTGCTTTCTGCTGTGTCTCTTCTAAGTCCACATTCTAAGCAAGAAGGCATACCAGGACATGATTTCACTTAAGCATGAGCAGACTGAGCTAAATGGTGCAATAGGCGTGTTCCTTTAAAGGGAAAGGCTCTTCTCCACAGACGATATTTCTTTCCTCATGGATGAACAGTTTCCTGAAGGTTTCTGGCTCACACTTATTATCGCTCCAGCTGCATGGATTGAGGTCTTAATTGGCTAAACAAGTCCAATGTCAATGCAACACACTCCATGGAGAGTCGATATTCCTTTCAGTTTTGAACTAGTAAATGGAAGAATGTTTCGTCCAGTGGACGTCATATCTCCACATGAATGTACTAAAAAGGTGGTTGCACCTGTGTTTCATCCAGGTCCACATCGCAAATCACAAAGGTGTGCCAGCCATTGAATTCCTTAGGATTGAGGCGATTGATGTGAATATAACTAACAACGTTTTTTTGGAGGCAAAGCCTCTTCACCCCAGACCGTTTTCACATCATCATGGATGAGCGGTTTCTTTGAGATTTCCGGCAGAAATTCATTCTCGCTTTCACCTGGGAGCAGTGGAGTCTTAATTGGCTGTGCGTGGCCCAAACCAATGCAGCCAATTCCACGGGAAAAGCGTTTTAATTCAGTATTGAAACAGGAAAGGGAGGAATGTCACCATTGGACCTTTTTACTCCATAAGGAAGTCCAAGAAGTATCCTTTTTGCTATGTCCATTCTAGGTCCACATTCAGAACAAGAAGGCGCACAAGGACATGATTTCACTTAAGTGTGAGCAGACTGAGTTAATGGTGCTAAATGCGTGTTCCATTCAAGGGAAAGACTCTTCTCCACAGATGGTGTTTCTTTCTTCAAGGATGAACAGTTTCCTGAAGGTTTCTGACGCACACTTATTATCACTCCAGCTGCATGGAATGAGGTCTTAATTGGATAAACAAGTCCAATGTCAATGCAACAGAATCCACGGAAAATTGATATTCCTTTCAGTTTTGAACCAGCAAATGGAAGAATGTTTCCTCCAGTGGGCGTCATATCTCCACATGAATGTACTAAAAAGGTGGTCTCACCTGTGTTCCATCTAGGTGCAGATCTCCAAAATGGAAGGTGTGTCAGCCATTGAATTCCTTAGGATTGAGGCGATTGATGTGAATATAACTAACAACATTTTCTTTGGAGGCAAAGACTTTTCACCACAGAACTTTTTCAAATCTTCATGGATGAGTGGTTTCGTTGAGATTTCTGGCAGAAATTCATTCTCGCTTTCACCTGGGAGCAGTGGAGTCTGAATTGGCTGTGCGTGGCCCAAACCAATGCAGCCAATTCCACGGGAAAAGCGTTTTAATTCAGTATTGAAACAGGAAAGGGAGGAATGTCACCATTGGACCTTTTTACTCCATAAGGAAGTCCAAGAAGTATCCTTTTTGCTATGTCCATTCTAGGTCCACATTCAGAACAAGAAGGCGCACAAGGACATGATTTCACTTAAGTGTGAGCAGACTGAGTTAATGGTGCTAAATGCGTGTTCCATTCAAGGGAAAGACTCTTCTCCACAGATGGTGTTTCTTTCTTCAAGGATGAACAGTTTCCTGAAGGTTTCTGACGCACACTTATTATCACTCCAGCTGCATGGAATGAGGTCTTAATTGGATAAACAAGTCCAATGTCAATGCAACAGAATCCACGGAAAATTGATATTCCTTTCAGTTTTGAACCAGCAAATGGAAGAATGTTTCCTCCAGTGGGCGTCATATCTCCACATGAATGTACTAAAAAGGTGGTCTCACCTGTGTTCCATCTAGGTGCAGATCTCCAAAATGGAAGGTGTGTCAGCCATTGAATTCCTTAGGATTGAGGCGATTGATGTGAATATAACTAACAACATTTTCTTTGGAGGCAAAGACTTTTCACCACAGAACTTTTTCAAATCTTCATGGATGAGTGGTTTCGTTGAGATTTCTGGCAGAAATTCATTCTCGCTTTCACCTGGGAGCAGTGGAGTCTGAATTGGCTGTAGGTGGCCCATACCAATGCAGCCCATTCCACGGGAAAACCGTTTTCCCTTCAGTTTTGAAACAGGACAGGGAGGAATATCTCCATTGGACATTTTCACTCCATAAGGAAGTTCTAGAAATGTGCTTTCTGCTGTGTTTCTTCTAGGTCCACATTCAAAGCAAGAAGGCCTACCAGGACATGAAATCACTTAAGTGTGAACAGACTGAACTAAATGGTGGTAAATGCGTGTTCCATTGAAGGGAAGACTCTTCTCCACAGACTGCTATTCTTTCTTCAAGAATGAGCAGTTTCCTGAAGGTTTCTGACACACACTTATTATCGCTCCAGCTGCATGGAGTGAGGTCTTAATTGGCTAAACAAGTCCAATGTCAATGCAACACACTCCATGGAAAGTTGATATTCCTTTCAGTTTTGAACTAGCAAATGGAAGAATGTTTCCTCCAGTGGGCGTCTGATCTGTAAATGAAAGTACTGGAAAGATAGTTTCGCCTGTGTTCCATGTAGGTCCAGATCTCAAATCAGAAAGGTGTATCAGCCATTGAATTCCTTAGGATTGAGGAGGTAGATGTGAACATAACTAACAACGTTTCCTTTGGAGGCAAAGCCTCTTCACTCCAGACCGTTTTCCCCTCTTCTTGGATGAGCGGTTTCTTTGAGATTTCTTGGAGAGATTCATTCTCGCTTTCCCCTGGGGCAGTGGAGTCTTAATTGGCTGTACGTGGCCCAAACCAATGCAGCCCATTCCACAGGAAAACCGTTTTCCCTTCAGTTTTGAAACAGGACAGGGAGGAATGACTCCATTGAACCTTTTCACTCCATAAGGAAGTTCTAGAAATGTGCTTTCTGCTGTGTCCTCTCTAGGTCAACATTCAAAGCAAGAAGGCGTACTAGGACATGCATTCACTCCAGCGTGCGCAGTCTGACCTAAATCGTGCTAAATGCATGTTCCATTCAAGGGAAAGACTCTTCTCCACAGACGGTTTTTCTTTCTTCAAGGATGAGCAGTTTCCTGTAGATATCTGGCACAGACTCATAATCGCTTCCTCCTGCATGAAGTGAGGTCTTAATTGGCATTAAAAGTCCCATATCAATGGAACATACTACATGGAAAATCGATATTCCTTTCAGTATTGAACCAGTAAATGCAAGAATGTTTCCTCCAGTGGGCGTCTGATCTCCACATAAAAGTACTAGAAAGGTGGTTTCTCCTGTTTCTTTCTAGGTCCACATCACAAATCATGAAGGTGGACCAGCCATTGAATTCCTTAGGATTGAGGAGATGGATGTGAATATAACTAAAAATGCTTTCTTTGGAGGCAAAGCGTCTTCACCCCAGGCCTTTTTCCCATCTTCATGGATGAGCGGTTTCTTTGAGATTTCTTGGAGAGATTCATTCTCGCTTTCCCCTGGGGCAGTGGAGTCTTAATTGGCTGTACGTGGCCCAAACCAATGCAGCCCATTCCACAGGAAAACCGTTTTCCCTTCAGTTTTGAAACAGGACAGGGAGGAATGACTCCATTGAACCTTTTCACTCCATAAGGAAGTTCTAGAAATGTGCTTTCTGCTGTGTCCTCTCTAGGTCAACATTCAAAGCAAGAAGGCGTACTAGGACATGCATTCACTCCAGCGTGCGCAGTCTGACCTAAATCGTGCTAAATGCATGTTCCATTCAAGGGAAAGACTCTTCTCCACAGACGGTTTTTCTTTCTTCAAGGATGAGCAGTTTCCTGTAGATATCTGGCACAGACTCATAATCGCTTCCTCCTGCATGAAGTGAGGTCTTAATTGGCATTAAAAGTCCCATATCAATGGAACATACTACATGGAAAATCGATATTCCTTTCAGTATTGAACCAGTAAATGCAAGAATGTTTCCTCCAGTGGGCGTCTGATCTCCACATAAAAGTACTAGAAAGGTGGTTTCTCCTGTTTCTTTCTAGGTCCACATCACAAATCATGAAGGTGGACCAGCCATTGAATTCCTTAGGATTGAGGAGATGGATGTGAATATAACTAAAAATGCTTTCTTTGGAGGCAAAGCGTCTTCACCCCAGGCCTTTTTCCCATCTTCATGGATGAGCGGTTTCTTTGAGATTTCTGGCAGAAACTCATTCTCACTTTCACCTGGAGGGAGTGGAGTCTTAATTGACTGTACGTGGCCCAATCCAATGCAGCCCATTCCACGGGAAAACCGTTTTCCCTTCAGTTTTGAAACAGGAAAGGGAGGAATGTCTCCATTGGACCTTTTCACTCCATAAAGAAGTTTTAGAAATGTGCTTTCTACTGTGTCCCTACTAGGTTCACATTCAAAGCAAGAAGGTGTACCAGGACATGAATTCACTTAAGCGTGAGCAGACTGAGTTAAATGGTCCAATATGAGTGTTCCATTCAAGGGAAAGCGTCTTCTCCACAGACGGTTTTTCTTTCTTCAAGGATGAACAGTTTCCTGACTATTTCTGGAACAGTCTCATTATCGGTTCCTACTGCATGGAGCTAGGTCTTAATTGGCTAAACAGGTCCAATGTCAATGCAACACACTCCACGGAAAATCGATATTCCTTTAGTTTTGAACCAGCAAATGTAAGAATGTTTCTTCCGGTGGCGTCTAATCTCCATTTGAAAGTACTGGAAAGGTGGTTTCAGCTGTGTTCTGTCTATGTCCACCTCTCTAATCAGGAAGGTGTACCAGCCATTGAATATCTTAGGATTGAGGAGATGGTTGTGAATATAACTAACTACATTTTCTTTGGAGGCTAATGCTCTTTTTTTTTTTTTTTTTAAAGATTTATTTATTTATTTTGGGCGGTGGTCGGGATGGAAAGGGTGGGGATCGGGCTGGCCACTTCTATTGGACCTTTATTTCTCCTTTTTCATCTGTCTTTGTTCTTTTTCTCTTGTGGGCCTCCCATCACTGTGGCATCTGTCATTGAAGAGTGTGGGGTCTGGGTGCATGTGCTCCTGAGCTCCAGCTCAGTGATTGGACACATCAGTCCAGCTGCTCCACGGGACGTGGGATATTCCCAGGCCAGGTATCGAACCAGCGCTCCTTGCACTGCAAGGCGTTGTACTTACCCACTGGACCACCACAGGAAGCCTAGAGGCAAAGCCTCTTAACCCCAGACCGTTTTCACATCTTCATGGATGAGCGGTTTCTTTGAGATTTCTGGCAGAAATTCATTATTGCTTTCACCTGGGAGGAGTGGAGTCTTAATTGGCTGTACGAGGCCCAAACCAATGCAACCCATTCCACGGGAAAACCCTTTTCCCTTCAGTTTTGAAACAGGAAAGGGAGGAAGGTCTCTAACGGACCCTTTCACACCATAAGAAAGTTCTATAAATGTGCTTTCTGCTGTGTCCCTTCTAGGTCCACATTCAAAACAAGAAGGTGTACCAGGACATGAATTCACTTAAGCGTGAGCAGACTGAGCTAAATGGTGCAATATGCATGTTCCATTCAAAGGAAAGCCTCTTCTCCATAGACGGTTTTTCTTTCTTCAAGGATGAACAATTTCCTGAAGGTTTTTGGCTTACACTTATTATCGCTGTAGCGGCATGGAGTGAGGTCTTAATTGGCTAAACAAGTCCAATGTCAATGCAACACACTCCACGGAAATTCGATATTCGTTTCAGTTTTGAACCAGCAAATGTAAGAATGTGCCCTCCAGTGAGCTTCTGATCTCCAAATGAAAGTACTGGATTGTTGGTTTCGCCTGTGTTCCATCTACGTCCACCTCTCAAATCACGAAGGTGCACCAGCCATTGAATTCCTTAGGATTGAGTAGATGGATGTGACTATAACTAACAATGTTTTCTTTGGGGGCAAAGCCTCTTCTCCCCAGACCGTTTTCACATCTTCATGGATGAGCGGTTTCTTTGAGGTTTCTGGCAAAGATTCATCATGGCTTTCACCTGGGAGCAGTGGAGTCTTAATTGGCTGTACGTGGCCCAAACCAATGCAGCCCTTTACCCAGAAAAACGGTGTTCCCTTCAGTTTTGAATCAGAAAAGGGAGGAATGTCTCCAATGGACCTTTTCACTCCATAAGGAAGTTCTTGAGATGTGCTTTCTGCTGTGTCCCTTCAAGGTCCACATTCAAAGCAAGAAGGAGTACCAGGACATGAATTCACTTAAGGTTGAGCAGATTGAGCTAAATGTTTCTAAATGCGTGTTCCATTAAAGGGAAAGACTCTTCTCCACAGACGGTTTTACTTTCTTCAAGGATGAGCAGTTTCCTGTAGATTTCTATCACAGACTCATAATCCCTTCCTCCTGCGTGGAGTGAGGTCGTAATTGGCTAAACAAGTCCAATGTCAATGCAACACACTCCACGGAAAATCGATATTCCTTTCAGTTTTGAAGCAGCAAATGGAGGAATGTTTCCTCCAGGGGGCGTCTGTTCCCCACATGAAAGTACTGGAAAGGTGGTTTTGCCTGTGTTCTGTCTACGTCCACATCTCAAATCACGAAGGTGTACCAACCATTGAATTCTTTATGATTGAGGTGATGGATGTGAATATAACTAACAACGTTTTCTTTGGAGGCAAAGCCTCTTCTACATAGACGGTTTTCACGTCTTCATGGATGAGCAGTTTCTTTGGGTTTCTGGCACAGATTCATTCTCAATTTCACCTGGGAGCAGTGGAGTCTTAATTGGCTGTATGTGGCCCAAACCAATGAAGCCCATTCCACGGAAAAACCGTTTTCACTTCAGTTTTGAAACTGGAAAGGGAGGAATGTCTCCACTGGAACTTCTCCTCCATAAGGAAATTCCAGACATGTCCTTTCTGCTCTGTCTTTTCTAGGTCCACATTCAAAGCAAGAAGGCGTACCAGGACATGAATTCACTTAAGCGTGAGCAGACTGAGCTAAATGGTGCTAAATGCATGTTCCATTCAAGGGAAAGACTCTTCTCCACAGACGGTTTTTGTTTTTTCAAGGAAGAACAGTTACCTGAAGATTTCTGGCCCAGACTCATTGTCGCTCCAGAGGCATGGAGTGAGTTCTTAATTGGCTAAACATGTCCAGTGTGAATGAAACACACTTCATGGAAAATCGATATTCCTTTCAGTTTTGAACCAGCACATGGAAGAATATTTCCTCCAGTGGGCGTCATATCTCCACATGAATGTACTTGAAAGGTGGTTTCGCCTGTGTTCCATCTAGGCCCACATCACAAATCACAAAGGTGTACCAGCCATTGAATTCCTTAGGATTGAGGTGATGGATGTGAATGTGTAATGTGTAAGCAAGAATGAGCTCTTGCCAGAAAACTCATCTAAGATTTTCAGAATATGCTCACATGAGTTAGCTGCTGTATCTCAGACTGTAGCCAGGTATCAAGAAGCTGGGTTGAATCCATGCTGATTGCCCTTTTTGACTATAGCGTGTCTCACGGTATGACATTACATACCATGTTCTCTTCAGGGAGTCGCAGAGTAGGCCCGAAAAGACTCTTCCGAGACATTCATCAGGGCTTGGAATATGCAAGAAAAGGCACAGTGAGAAAGTTCTGGAGTGTAAATTTTCCCCAAAGAAGGGTTTTGCCTATAAAACTTTACTTTCTCTTTCGCCTCATCGAGCCCTCTTGGAGTCCACCTCAGCGATGTGTAAGCAAGAATGAGCTCTTGCCAGAAAACTCAACAAAGCTTTTCAGCATATGCTCACCTGAGTTAGCTGCTAAATCTCAGACTGTAGCCTGTTATCAAGAAGCTGGGAAGAATTCATGCTCATTCGCATTTTGACTTAGGCGTATCTTGCGTTATGGCATTATATACCACTTTCTCTTCAGAGTCGTTCTGCAGGCGAAAAGCCTATTCTGATGCATTATTCACCTGGGAGCAGTGGAGTCTTAATTGGCTGTATGTGGCCCAAACCAATGAAGCCCATTCCACGGAAAAACCGTTTTCACTTCAGTTTTGAAACTGGAAAGGGAGGAATGTCTCCACTGGAACTTCTCCTCCATAAGGAAATTCCAGACATGTCCTTTCTGCTCTGTCTTTTCTAGGTCCACATTCAAAGCAAGAAGGCGTACCAGGACATGAATTCACTTAAGCGTGAGCAGACTGAGCTAAATGTTGCTAAATGCATGTTCCATTCAAGGGAAAGACTCTTCTCCACAGACGGCTTTGTTTTTCAAGGAAGAACAGTTACCTGAAGATTTCTGGCCCAGACTCATTGTCGCTCCAGAGGCATGGAGTGAGTTCTTAATTGGCTAAACATGTCCAGTGTGAATGAAACACACTTCATGGAAAATCGATATTCCTTTCAGTTTTGAACCAGCACATGGAAGAATATTTCCTCCAGTGGGCGTCATATCTCCACATGAATGTACTTGAAAGGTGGTTTCGCCTGTGTTCCATCTAGGCCCACATCACAAATCACAAAGGTGTACCAGCCATTGAATTCCTTAGGATTGAGGTGATGGATGTGAATGTGTAATGTGTAAGCAAGAATGAGCTCTTGCCAGAAAACTCATCTAAGATTTTCAGAATATGCTCACATGAATTAGCTGCTGTATCTCAGACTGTAGCCAGGTATCAAGAAGCTGGGTTGAATCCATGCTGATTGCCCTTTTTGACTATAGCGTGTCTCACGGTATGACATTACATACCATGTTCTCTTCAGGGAGTCGCAGAGTAGGCCCGAAAAGACTCTTCCGAGACATTCATCAGGGCTTGGAATATGCAAGAAAAGGCACAGTGAGAAAGTTCTGGAGTGTAAATTTTCCCCAAAGAAGGGTTTTGCCTATAAAACTTTACTTTCTCTTTCGCCTCATCGAGCCCTCTTGGAGTCCACCTCAGCGATGTGTAAGCAAGAATGAGCTCTTGCCAGAAAACTCAACAAAGCTTTTCAGCATATGCTCACCTGAGTTAGCTGCTAAATCTCAGACTGTAGCCTGTTATCAAGAAGCTGGGAAGAATTCATGCTCATTACGCATTTTGACTTAGGGCGTATCTTGCGTTATGGCATTATATACCACTTTCTCTTCAGGGAGTCGTTCTGCAGGCCCGAAAAGCCTATTCTGATGCATTATTCAGGGCTTGGATTATGTAAGACAAGGCACATTGAGAAAGTTCTGGGGTGTAAATGTTCCCCAAAAAAGGGTTTTTCCTGTAAACCCTACTTTCTGTATTCGCCCCAAAGAGCCCTCTTGGATTCCACCTCAGCCATGTGTTAGCAAGAATGAGTTCTTGTAAGAAAACTCAATTATACTTTTCAGCGTATGCTCAACTGAATTAGCTGCTGTATCTAAGACTGTAGCCAGCTATTAAGAAGCTGGAGAGAATTCATGGTCATTGCCCTTTTTGTCTTTGTATGTATTTCCGTGGTGGAGATATATACTACTTTCACATGAGGTAGTCGCAATGCAGGCCTGAAAAAGCTCTTCAGAGGCATCCCTATGGCATGGAATACGTAAGACAAGGCAAAATGAGCAAATTTTCGAGTGTAAATGTTGCCCAAAAAGGGCTTTTCCTGTAAAACTTACTTTCTGTATTCGACCCTTAGAGCCCTCTTGGATTCCACCTCAGCCATGTGTTAGCAAGAATGAGTTCTTGTAAGAAAACTCAATTATACTTTTCAGCGTATGCTCAACTGAATTAGCTGCTGTATCTAAGACTGTAGCCAGCTATTAAGAAGCTGGAGAGAATTCATGGTCATTGCCCTTTTTGTCTTTGTATGTATTTCGCGTGGTGGAGATATATACTACTTTCACATGAGGTAGTCGCAATGCAGGCCTGAAAAAGCTCTTCAGAGGCATCCCTATGGCATGGAATACGTAAGACAAGGCAAAATGAGCAAATTTTCGAGTGTAAATGTTGCCCAAAAAGGGCTTTTCCTGTAAAACTTACTTTCTGTATTCGACCCTTAGAGCCCTCTTGGATTCCACCTCAGCCATGTATGTGTAAGCAAGAATGAGTTCTTGCAAGAAAACTCAACTTAGGTTTTCAGCATATGCTCACCTGAATGAGCTGCTGTATTTCAGACTGTAGCCGGCTCTCACAAAGCTAGGGAGATTTCATGTTCACTGCCCTTTTTGACCTGGGATGTATCTCACATTATGGCGTTACATACCACTTTTTCTTCTGGGAGTCGCAGTGTAGGCCCGAAAAGCCTCCTCCGAGGCATACTTCAGGGAATGGAATATGTAAGATAAGGCGCATTGAGAAAGCTTTGGAGTGTACACGTTGCCCAAAGTAGGACTTTTCTTGTAAAATTTACTTTCTGTATTCGCCTCATAGAGCCCTCCTGGAAGCAATCTCAGTCAAGTTTGAGGAAGGATGAGGTCTTGCCAGAAAACTCAACTAAGATTTTGAGCTTAATCTCAGCTGAATTAGCTGTTGTTTCTCAGAATGTAGCCTGCTATCAGGAAGCTGGAGAGATTTCATGTTCATTGCCATTTTTGACTTTGGATGTATCTAGCGTTATGGCGTTACATACCACTTTCTCTTCAGTGCGTCACAGTGAACGCCGGAGAAACCTCTTCCGAGTCATACTTCAGGGCATGGAATATGTAAGACAAGGCGCATTTAGAAAGTTTTGGAGTGTAAATGTTGCCCAAAGAAGGGGTTTTCCTGTAAAAAATGCTTTCTGTATTCGCCTCATATACCCCTCTTGGAATCCACTTCAGTAAAGTGGGTGGAAGGATGAGCTCCTGCCAGAAAACTCAAATTAGCTTTTCAGCTTATTCTCAGCTGAATTACTTGCTGTATCTCAGACTGTAGCTTGCTATCAAGAAGCTGGGAAGATTTCATTTTCATTGCCCAATCTGTCTTGGGATGCACCTCGCGTTATGGTGTAACATAACACTTTCTCGTCTTGGAGTGGCAGTGTAGGCCCGAAAAGCCTCTTCCGAGGCATAATTCAGGGCATGCAATATGGAAGACAAGGCGCATTGAGCAAGGTTTAGAGTTTAAATGTTGCCAAAGAAGGGCTTTTCCTGTAAAAATTACTTTCTGTATTCGCCGTATAGAGCCATGCTGGAATCCACCTCAGACATGAGTGAGGAAGAATGAGCTCTTCCCAGAAGACTCAACTAAGATTTTCAGCGTATTCTCACCTGAATTGGCTGTTTTATCTCAGACTGAAGCCTACTATCAGAAAGCAGGGAAGGATTCATGTTCATTGCCCATTTTGACTTGGGATATTTCTCGCCTTATGGCGTTACATACCACTTTCTCTTCAGGGAGTCGCAGTGTAGGCCCGAAAAGCCTCTTCCGAGGCATACTTCAGGGCATGGAATATGTAAGACAAGGCGAACTGAGAAAGTTTTGGAGTGTACACGTTGCCCAAAGAAGGGCTTTTCCTGTAAAACTTGCTTTCTGTATTCACCTCATAGAGCCCTCTTGAAATCCACCTCAGTCATGTGTGAGAAAGAATGAGCTCTTGCCAGAAAATGCAACTAAGCTTTTCAGTGTATTCTCAGCTGAATTAGTAGCTGTATCTCAGACTGTAGCCTACTATCAGGAAGCTGGGTAGAATTCATGCTCACTGCCCTTTTTGACTTGGGATGTATCTCGTGTTATGGCATTACATATCGTTTTCTTTTCAGGGAGTCGCTGTGTAGGCCCGAAAAGCCTCTACCGAGGCATACTTCAGGGCATGGAATATGTAAGACAAGGGTCATTGAGAAAGCTTTGGAGTGTAAACGTTGCCCAAAGAAGGGCTTTTCCTGTAAAACTCACTTTCTGTATTCACCTCATAGAGCCCTCTTGAAATCCACCTCAGTCAAGTGTGAGAAAGAATGAGCTCTTGCCAGAAAATGCAACTAAGCTTTTCAGTGTATTCTCAGCTGAATTAGTAGCTGTATCTCAGACTGTAGCCTACTATCAGGAAGCTGGGTAGAATTCATGCTCACTGCCCTTTTTGACTTGGGATGTATCTCGTGTTATGGCATTACATATCGTTTTCTTTTCAGGGAGTCGCTGTGTAGGCCCGAAAAGCCTCTACCGAGGCATACTTCAGGGCATGGAATATGTAAGACAAGGGTCATTGAGAAAGCTTTGGAGTGTAAACGTTGCCCAAAGAAGGGCTTTTCCTGTAAAACTCACTTTCTGTATTCACCTCATAGAGCCCTCTTGAAATCCACCTCAGTCAAGTGTGAGGAAGGATGAGCTCTTGCCAGAAAACTCAACTAAGATTTTGAGCATAATCTCAGCTGAATTAGCTGCTGTATCTCAGACTTTAGCCTGTTATCAGGAAGCTGGAGAGATTTCATGTTCATTTCCATTTTTGACTTTGGATGTATCTCGCATTATGGCGCTACATACCACTTTCTCGTCTGGGAGTCGCAGTGTAGGCCCTAAAAGCCTTTGCGAGGCACACTTCAGGGCATGGAATATGTAGGCCATGGTGCATTGAGAAAGTTTTGGAGTGTAAATGTTGCCCAAAGAAGAGCTTTTCCTGTAAAATTAATTTCTGTATTTGCCTCATAAATCCCTTTTGTAATCCACCTCAGTCAAGTGTGAGGAAGGATGAGCTTTTGCCAGAAAATTCAACTTAAGTTTTCACCATAATCTCAGCTGAATTAGCTGCTGTATCTCAGACTTTAGCCTGTTATCAGGAAGCTGGAGAGATTTCATGTTCATTTCCATTTTTGACTTTGGATGTATCTCGCATTATGGCGCTACATACCACTTTCTCGTCTGGGAGTCGCAGTGTAGGCCCTAAAAGCCTTTGCGAGGCACACTTCAGGGCATGGAATATGTAAGACAAGGCGCATTGAGAAAGTTTTGGAGTGTACATGTTGCCCAAAGAAGGACTTTTCCTGTAAAACTTACTTTCTGTATTCTCCTTGTAGCATCCTCTTGGAATCCACCTCAGTCATGTGTGAGCAAGAATGAGCTCTTGCCAGAAAATGCAACTAAGTTTTTCAGTGTATTCTCAGCTGAATTAGTAGCTGTATCTGAGACTGTAGCCTGCTATCAGGAAGCTGGATGGAATTCATGTTCACAGCCCTTTTGGACTTGGGATGTATCTCGCGTTATGGCGTTATATACCACTTTCTCTTCTGGGAAACGCACTGTAGGCCCGAAAAGCCTCTTCCAAGGCACACTTCAGGGCATGGAATATGTAAGACAAGGTGCACTGAGAAAGATTTGGAGTGTTAATGTTGCCCAAAGAAGGGCTTTTCCTGTAAAACCTACTTTATATATTCGCCCTCTAGAGCCATGGCGGAAACCACCTCAGATATGTGTAACGAAGAATGAGCTCTTGCCAGAAAACTCAAGTAAGATTTTCAGCAGATGCTCACCTGAATTAGCTGCTGTATCTCGGACTGTAGCCTGCTATCAAGAAGCTGGGAAGAATGCATTTTCATTGCCCTATTAGACGTTGGATATATATCGCGTGAAGGCGTTACATAACACTTTCTCTTCAGGGAGTCGAAGTTTGGGCCGGAAAAGCCTCTTCCGAGGCATACTTCAGGGTATGGATTATGGAAGACAAGGCGCATTGAGAAAGTTTTGGAGTGTAAATGTTGCCTAAAGAAGGGATTTTCCTGTAAAACTTTTTGTATTCACCTCATAGAGCCCTCTTAAAACCCACCTCAGTCAAGTGTGAGGAAGGATGAGCTCTTGCCAGAAAATTCAACTAAGATTTTGAGCATAATCTCAGCTGAATTAGCTGTTGTATCTCAGAGAGTAGCCTGTTATCATGAAGTTGGAGAGATTCCATGTTCATTGCCCTTTTTGTCTTTTGATGTATCTAGAGTTATGGGGTCACATACCACTTTCTCTTCAGGGCGTCACAGTGTAGGCCCTAAAAGCCTTTGCGAGGCACACTTCAGGGCATGGAATATGTAAGACAAGGAGCATTGAGAAAGTTTTGGAGTGTACATGTTGCCCAAAGAAGGGCTTTTCCTGTAAAACTTACTCTCTGTATTCTCCTCATAGCACCTTCTTGGAATCCACCTCAGTCATGTGTGAGCAAGAATGAGCTCTTGCCAGAAAACTCAACTAAGCTTTCCAGTGTATTCTCAGCTGAATTAGTAGCTGGATCTCAGACTCTAGCCTGCTATCAAGAAGTTGGGAAGAATTCATATTCATTGCCCTTTTTGTATTTGGATGTATTTCAGGTTACGGCATTACATACCACTTTCTCTTCAGGGAGTTGCAATGTAGGCCTGAAAAGCCTCTTCCGAGGCATACTTCAGGGCATGGAATTTGTAACACAAAGTGCATTGAGGAAGTTTTGGAGTGTAAATATTGCTCAGAGAATTACTTTTCCTCTAAAACTTTCTTTCTGTATTCGCATCGTAGAGCTCTTTTGTAATCCACCTCAGTCAAGTGTGAGGAAGAATGAGCTCTTGCCAAAAAACTCAAATTAGATTTCAGTGTATTCTCAGCTGAATTAGCTGCTGTATCTCTGTCTGTAGCCTGCTATCAAGATGTTGGAGAGATTCCATGTTCATTGCCCTTTTTGTCTTTTGATGTATCTAGAGTTATGGGGTCACATACCACTTTCTCTTCAGGGCGTCACAGTGTAGGCCCTAAAAGCCTTTGCGAGGCACACTTCAGGGCATGGAATATGTAAGACAAGGAGCATTGAGAAAGTTTTGGAGTGTACATGTTGCCCAAAGAAGGGCTTTTCCTGTAAAACTTACTCTCTGTATTCTCCTCATAGCACCTTCTTGGAATCCACCTCAGTCATGTGTGAGCAAGAATGAGCTCTTGCCAGAAAACTCAACTAAGCTTTCCAGTGTATTCTCAGCTGAATTAGTAGCTGGATCTCAGACTCTAGCCTGCTATCAAGAAGTTGGGAAGAATTCATATTCATTGCCCTTTTTTTATTTGGATGTATTTCAGGTTACGGCATTACATACCACTTTCTCTTCAGGGAGTTGCAATGTAGGCCTGAAAAGCCTCTTCCGAGGCATACTTCAGGGCATGGAATTTGTAACACAAAGTGCATTGAGGAAGTTTTGGAGTGTAAATATTGCTCAGAGAATTACTTTTCCTCTAAAACTTTCTTTCTGTATTCGCATCGTAGAGCTCTTTTGTAATCCACCTCAGTCAAGTGTGAGGAAGAATGAGCTCTTGCCAAAAAACTCAAATTAGATTTCAGTGTATTCTCAGCTGAATTAGCTGCTGTATCTCTGTCTGTAGCCTGCTATCAAGATGTTAGGAAGGATTCACGTTCACTGCCCTTTTTGACTTTGGATGTATCTCCCGTTATGGCATTACATACCACTTTCTCTTCAGGGAGTCAGAGTGTAGACACGAAATGCCTCTTTCGAGCCATATTACAGGGCATGGTGTGAGGAAGGGTGAGCTCTTGCCAGAAAGCTCAGCTTATTTTTCAGCGTATTCTCAACTGAAGTATCTGTAGTATCTCAGACTGTAGCCTGCTATGAGGAAGCTGGGGAGATTTCATGTTCATTACCCTTATTGTTTTGTGATGTATCTCGTGTTATGGCGTTACATACCACTTTATCTTCAGGGAGTCGCAGTGTAGGCCCGAAAAGCATCTGCCGAGGCACACTTTAGGACATGGTATATGAAAGTAACGGTGCATTGAGAAAGTCTTAGAGTGTAAATGTTGCCCAAAGAAGGGCTTTTCCTGTAAAACTTACTTTCTGTATCGCCTCCTAGAGCACTCTTGAAAGCAACCTCAGTCAAGTGTGAGGAAGTATGAGCTATTGCCAGAAAACCCAAAATAGTTTTTCAGCGTATTCTCAGTTGAATTAACTGTTGGATCTCAGACTTCAGCCTGCTATCAGGAAGTTGGGGACATTGCGTGTTCATTGCAGTTTTTGTCTTGGGATGTATCTCGTGTTATGGCATTACATACCACTTTCTTTTCGGTGTGTCACAGTGTATACCCGAAAAGCCACTTCCGAGGCATACTTCAGGGCATCGAATATGTAACACAAGGTGCAATGAGAAAGTTTTGGAGTGTAAATGTTGCCCAAAGAAGGGCTTTTCCTGTAAAACTTACTTTCTGTATCGCCTCCTAGAGCACTCTTGAAAGCAACCTCAGTCAAGTGTGAGGAAGTATGAGCTATTGCCAGAAAACCCAAAATAGTTTTTTAGCGTATTCTCAGTTGAATTAACTGTTGGATCTCAGACTTCAGCCTGCTATCAGGAAGTTGGGGACATTGCGTGTTCATTGCAGTTTTTGTCTTGGGATGTATCTCGTGTTATGGCATTACATACCACTTTCTTTTCGGTGTGTCACAGTGTATACCCGAAAAGCCACTTCCGAGGCATACTTCAGGGCATCGAATATGTAACACAAGGTGCAATGAGAAAGTTTTGGAGTGTAAATGTTGCCCAAAGAAGGGGTTTTTCTGTAAAACTTACTTTCTCTGTACGCCTCATAGAGCCCTTTTTGAATCCACCTCACTAATGTTTGAGCAAGAATGAGCTGCAGCCTGAGAAATCAGCTTAGCTTTTCAGTGTATTCTCAGCTGAATTAGCTGCTGTATCTCAGATTGTATACTACTCTCAAGAAGCTGTGGAGATTTCCTCTTCATTGCCCTTTCTGACATTGGATGTATCTCGCTTTATGGCGTTACATACCACCTTCTCTTCAGGGAGTCGCAGTGTAGGCCTGAAAATCCTCTTCTGAGGCTTACTTTAGGTCATGGAATATGTAAGACAAGGTGCATTGGGAAAGTTTTGGAGTGTAAATGCTGCCCAAAGAAGGGCTTTTCCTGTAAGACCTATTTCTGTATTCGCCTCTGAAAGACCTCTTGGAATCCGCCTCAGTCAAGTGTGAGTAAGGATTTACTCTTGAGAGAAAACTCAACTTATCTTTTCTGCATATGCTCAGCTGAATTAACTGTTGTATCTCTGACTGTAACCTGCTATCAGGAAGATAGAGAGATTTCATGTTCATTGCCCTTTTTGTCTTGGGATGTCTCGTGTTATTGTGTTACATATCACTTTCTGTTCAGGGAGTGGCATTGTAGGTTTGAAAAGCCTCTTACGAGGCATACTTCAGCACATGGAATACGTAAGTCAAGGCGCATTGAGACAGTTTTGGAGTGTAAATGTGCCCAAAGAAGTTCTTTTCATGTAAAACCTACTTTCTGTATTCGCCTCATAAAATACTTTTGGAATCCACCTCAGTCAAGTGTGAGGAAGGCTGAGCTCTTGACAGAAAACTCATGTTAGATTTTCAGCTTATGCTCACCTGATTTAGCTACTGTATCCCAGACTGTAGCCTGCTATCAGGAAGCTAGCGAGATTTCATGTTCATTGCCCTTTTTGTCTTGGGATGTCTCGTGTTATTGTGTTACATATCACTTTCTGTTCAGGGAGTGGCATTGTAGGTTTGAAAAGCCTCTTACGAGGCATACTTCAGCACATGGAATACGTAAGTCAAGGCGCATTGAGACAGTTTTGGAGTGTAAATGTGCCCAAAGAAGTTCTTTTCATGTAAAACCTACTTTCTGTATTCGCCTCATAAAATACTTTTGGAATCCACCTCAGTCAAGTGTGAGGAAGGCTGAGCTCTTGACAGAAAACTCATGTTAGATTTTCAGCTTATGCTCACCTGATTTAGCTGCTGTATCTCAGACTGTAGCATGCTGTCAAGAAGCTGGGACGGATTCATGTTCATTGCCCTTTTTGACTTTGTATGTATCTCGCGTTATGGCATTACATACCTGTTTTTTATTAAGGGAGACGACTGTAGGCCTGAAAAGACTCTTCCGATGCATACTTCAGGGCATGGAGTATGTAAGACAAGGCGCATTGAGACAGTTTTGGAGTGTAAATGTTGCCCAAGGAAGGGCTTTTCCTGTAAAACTTACTTTCTGTATTCGTCTCATAGAGCCCTCTTCGCTTCCACCTCAGTCAAGTGGGAGGAAGGATGAGCTATTGACAGAAAACTCAACTTAGCTTTCCAGAATATGCACAGCTGAATTAGATGCTGTATCTTAGACTGTCGCATGCTATCGAGTAACTGGAAAGAATTCATGTTCACTGCCCTTTTTGACTTGCGTTGTATCTCGTGTGATCGCGGTACATACCACTTTCTCTTAAGTGAGTCGCAGTGTAAGTTCGAAAAGCATCTTTCGAGGCATAATTCAGGGCATGGAATATGTAAGACAAGGCGCATTGAGAAAGTTTAGGAGTGTAAATGTTGCCCAATGAAGGGCTTTTCCTGTAAAACTTACTTTCTGTATTCGTCTCATAGAGCCCTCTTCGCTTCCACCTCAGTCAAGTGGGAGGAAGGATGAGCTATTGACAGAAAACTCAACTTAGCTTTCCAGAATATGCACAGCTGAATTAGATGCTGTATCTTAGACTGTCGCATGCTATCGAGTAACTGGAAAGAATTCATGTTCACTGCCCTTTTTGACTTGCGTTGTATCTCGTGTGATCGCGGTACATACCACTTTCTCTTAAGTGAGTCGCAGTGTAAGTTCGAAAAGCATCTTTCGAGGCATAATTCAGGGCATGGAATATGTAAGACAAGGCGCATTGAGAAAGTTTTGGAGCGTAAATGTTGCGAAAGAAGGGCTTTTCCTGTAAAATTTACTTTGTGTATTCGCCCTTTACAGCCTTCTTGGAATCCACCTCAGTCAAGTGTGAGGAAGGATGAGCTCTTGCCAGAAACTTCAACGTAGCTTTTCAGCATATGCTGAGCTAAATTAGCTGCTGTATCTTAGACTGTAGACTGCTCTCAAGAAGCTGGGAAGTTTTCATTTTCATTGCCCTTTTTGACTTGGGATGTGTCTCGTGTTATGGCTTTACATACCACTTTCTCTTCAGGGTATCACAGTGTAGGCCTGAAAAGCCTCTTCTGAGGCCTACTTCAGGTCATGCAGTATGTAAGAAAAGGTGCATTTAGAAGGTTTTGGAGTGTAAGTGTTGCCTAAACAAGGGGTTTTCCTGTAAAACTTAATTTCTGTATTTGTCCTATAGAGCCATGCTATAATTCACCTCAGAAATGTCTGAGGAAAAATGACCTCTTCCCAGAAAACTCAACTAAGATTTTCAGCGTACGTTCACCTCAATCAGCTGCTGTATTTCAGACTGTAGCCTACTATCAGGAAGCTATTACGAATTCATGTGCATTGCCATTTTTGTCTTGGGATGTATCTCGTGTTATTGCGATACATACCACTTTCTCCTTAGGGTTTTGCAGTGTAGGCCCAAAAAGCCTCTTCCGAGGCACACCTCAGGGCATGGAATATGTAAGACAAGGCGCATTGCGAAGGATATGGATTGTAAATGTTGCCCAAAGAAGGGCTTTTCCTGTAAAACTTACTTTCTGTATTCGCCTCAAAGAGCCCTCTTGGAATCCACCTCAGTCAAGTGTGAGGAAGGATGAGGTCTTGTCAGAAAACTCAACTTAGCTTTTAAGCATATTCTCAGCTGAATTAGCTGTTGCATCTCAGATGGTAGCTTGCTATCGAGAACCTGGGAAGAATTCATTTGCACTGACCTTTTTGATGTTAGATATATCTTTTCTTATGGCGTTACATACCACTTTCTCTTTAGGGAGTCGCAGTGTAGGCCCGAAAAGTCTCTTCGGAGGCATACTTCAGGGCATGCAATATTTAAGACAAGGCGCATTGTGAAAGGTATGGAGTGTAAATGTTGCCCAAAGAAGGGCTTTTCCTGTAAAACTTACTTTCTGTATTCGCCTCAAAGAGCCCTCTTGGAATCCACCTCAGTCAAGTGTGAGGAAGGATGAGGTCTTGTCAGAAAACTCAACTTAGCTTTTAAGCATATTCTCAGCTGAATTAGCTGTTGCATCTCAGATGGTAGCTTGCTATCGAGAACCTGGGAAGAATTCATTTGCACTGACCTTTTTGATGTTAGATATATCTTTTCTTATGGCGTTACATACCACTTTCTCTTTAGGGAGTCGCAGTGTAGGCCCGAAAAGTCTCTTCGGAGGCATACTTCAGGGCATGGAATATGTGATACAAGGCGCATTTTGAAAGTTTTGGAGTGTAACTCTTGCCCAAATAAAGGTTTTTCCTGTGAAATTTGCTTTCTGTATTCGCATCATAGACCCCTATGGAAGCATCCTTAGTCAAGTGTGAGGAAGGTTGAGCTCTTGCCAGAAACCTCAGCTTAGCTTTTCAGCGTATTCTCAGTTGAATTAGCTGCTGCATCTCAGACTGTAGCCTGCTATCAGCAGCCTGAGGAGAATTCATGTTCATTGCCCATTTTGACTTTTGATTTATCTCACGTTATCGCGTTACATACCACTTTCTCTTCAGGTAGTCGCAGTATAGGCCCGAAAATCCTCTTCCCATGCATGTTTCAGGACATGGAATATGTTAGAAAAGGTGCACTGAGAAAGTTTTGGAGTGGAAATGTTGCCTAAAGATGGGCTTTTCCTGTAAAACCTACTTTCTGTCTTCGCGCTATAGAGCCAAGCAGGAATCCACCTAAGTCATGGGTGAGGAAGACTGAGCTCATGCCAGAAAACTCAACTAAGCTTTTCAGTGTATTCTCAACTGAATTAGCAGCTGTATCTCAGCCTGGAGCCTGCTATCAAGAAGCTGGGAAGGACTCATGATCATTGCCCTTTTTGACTTTGGATGTATCTCGCGTTATGGTGTTACATACCATTTTCTCTTGAGGAAGTCGCAGTGTGGGCCCGAAAAGCCTCTTCCGAGGCATAATTCAGGGCATGGAATATGTAAGACAAGGCGCATTGAGAAGGTTTTGGAGTGTAAATGTTGCCCAAAGAAGGCCTTTACCTGTAAAAGTTGCTTTTTGTTTTCGCCTCATAGAGCCCTCTTGTAATCCACCTCAGTCAAGTGTGAGGAAGGATGAGCTCTTGCCAGAGAACTCAATTTAGCTTTTCAGTGCATGCTCAGCTGAATTAACTGTTGTATCTCAGACTGTAGCCTTGTATCTGGAAGCTTGGGAGATTTCATGTTCATTACCCTTTTTGTGTTGGGATGTATCTCGTGTTATTGCGTTACATACCATTTTCTCTTCAGAGAGTCACAGTGTGGGCCCGAATAGTCTCTTCTGAGGCATACTTCAGGGCATGGAATATGTAACACAAGGCGCATTGAGAAAGTTTTCGAGTGTAAATGTTGCCCAAGGAAGGGCTTCTCCTGTAAAACTTACTTTCTGTTTTCGCCTCATAGAGCCCTCTTGTAATCCACCTCAGTCAAGTGTGAGGAAGGATGAGCTCTTGCCAGAGAACTCAATTTAGCTTTTCAGTGCATGCTCAGCTGAATTAACTGTTGTATCTCAGACTGTAGCCTTGTATCTGGAAGCTTGGGAGATTTCATGTTCATTACCCTTTTTGTGTTGGGATGTATCTCGTGTTATTGCGTTACATACCATTTTCTCTTCAGAGAGTCACAGTGTGGGCCCGAATAGTCTCTTCTGAGGCATACTTCAGGGCATGGAATATGTAACACAAGGCGCATTGAGAAAGTTTTCGAGTGTAAATGTTGCCCAAGGAAGGGCTTTTCCTGTAAAACTTACTTTCAAAATTCGCCTCATAGAACACTATTAACATCCTTCTCAGTCAAGTGTGAGGAAGGTTGAGCTCTTGACAGAAACCTCAACATAGATTTTCAGCGTACGCTCACCTGAATTGGCTGCTGTATCTCAAAATGAAGCCTGCTCTCAAGCAGCTGGGAAGAATTCATGTTCATTGCCCTTTTTGAATTTGGATGTATCTCGCGTTATGGCGTTACATACCACTTTCTCTTCAGGGAGTCGCAGTTCAGGCCCGAAAAGTCTTTTCCGATGCATACTTCAGTGCATGGAATATGTAAGATAAGGCGCATTGAGAAAGTTGTGGAGTGTAAATGTTGCCCAAAGAAGGGATTTTCCTGCAAAATTTACTTTCTGTATTCTCCTCATAATGCCCTGTTGGTTTACACCTCAGTTTAGTGTGAAGAAGGATGAGCTCTTGAAACAAAACTCAACTTAGACTTTCAGCGTATGCTCAACTGAATTAGCTGTTGTATATCAGACTGTAGCCAGTTGTCAGGAAGCTAGGGAGATTTCATGTTCATTGACCTTTTTGTCTTGGAATGTACCTCGTTTTATGGCGTTACATACCACTTTCTCTCCTGGGAGTCGCAGTGTAGGCCCTAAAAGTCTCTTCTGAGGCATACTTCACGACATGGAATATGTAAGACAAGGCGGATTGAGAAGGTTTTGGAGTGCAAATGTTACCCAAAGAAGGGCTTTTCCTGTAAAACTTACTTCCTGTCTTTGCCTTGTAGAGCTCTCTTGGAATCCACCTCAGTCAAGTGTGAGGAAGGATGAGCTCTTGCCAGAAAACTCAACTTACCTTCTCAGCGTATTCTCAGCTGAACTAGCTATTGTGTCTCAGACTGTAGCCTGCTCTCAGGCAGCTGGGGAGATTTCATGTTCATTGGCCTATTGATTTGCATGTATCTCACGTTATGGCATTATATACCACTTTCTTGTCTGGGAGTCGCAGTATAGGCCCAAAAAGCCTCTTCTGAGGCATATATCAGGGCATGGAATATATAAGACAAGGCGCATTTAGAAAGGTTTGGAGTGTAAATGTTGCACAAAGTAGGGCTTTTCCTGTAAAATTTACTTTCTGTATTCACCTCGTAGAGCCCTCCTGCAATCCACCTCAGTCATGTCTGAGGAAGGATGAGCTCTTGCCAGAAAACTCAACTTACCTTCTCAGCGTATTCTCAGCTGAACTAGCTATTGTGTCTCAGACTGTAGCCTGCTCTCAGGCAGCTGGGGAGATTTCATGTTCATTGGCCTATTGATTTGCATGTATCTCACGTTATGGCATTATATACCACTTTCTTGTCTGGGAGTCGCAGTATAGGCCCAAAAAGCCTCTTCTGAGGCATATATCAGGGCATGGAATATTTTAGATAAGGCGCATTGAGAAAGTTTTGGAGTGTAAATGTTGCCCAAAGTAGGGCTTTTCCTGTAAAACTTACTTTCTGTATTCGCTTTATATTGCCATGCTGGAATCAACCTTAGACATGTGTGAGGAAGAATGAGCAATTGCCAGAAAACTCAATTAAGATTTTCAGCATATGCTCACATGAATTATCTGCTGTATCTCAGACTGTAGCCTCCTATTAAGAAGCTGGTAAGGATACATGTTCATTTCCCTTTTTGACGTTGGATATTTCTCGTGTTAAGGCGTTACATTCCACTTTCTCTTTAGGGAGTCGCAGTGCAGGCCCGACAATGCCTCTTTCGTGGCATACTTCAGGGCATTGAATATGTAAGACAAGGTGCATTTGGAAAGTTTTGGAGTGCACATGTTGCCAAAGAAGGGCTTTTCCTCTAAAACTTACTTTCTGCATTCTCCCTATAAAATCATGCTGGTATCCACCTCAGTCATATGTGAGGAAGAATGACCTCTTCCCAGAAAACTCAACTAAGATTTTCAGCTTATGCTCACCTGAATTAGCTGTTGTATCTCAGTCTGTACCCTGCTCTCAGGAAGCTGGGGAGATTTCATGTTCATTGCCATTTTTGTCTTTGGATGTATCTCGCGTCATGGCTTTACATACCACTTTTTCGTCTGGGAGTCGCTTTGTATGCCCGAGGTATACTTCACGGCATGGAATATGTAAGCCAAGGCTCATTGAGAAAGTTTTGGAGTGTGAATTTTTCCCAAAGTAGGGGTTTTCCTCTAAAACCTACTTTCTGTGTTCACCCAATAGAGCCATGCTGGAAATCACCTCAGATATGTGTGAGGAAGAATGAGTTCTTGCTAGAAACCTCAACTTAGCTTTTCAGTGTATGCTCAGCTGAATTAGCTGCTGTATCTCAGACTGTAGCCGACTATCAAGAAGTTGGGAAGGATTCGTGTACATTGCCTTTTTGACTTTGGATGTATCTCGCGTTATCATGTTACATACCACTTTGTCTTCAGGGAGTCGCAGGTTAGGCCCTAAAAGCCTCTTCCGAGGCATACTTCATGGCTTGGAATATGTAATACAAGGCGCATTGAGAAAGTTTTGGAGTGTAAATGTTGCCCAAAGAAGGGCTTTTCATTTTAAACCTACTTTCTGTGTTCCCCAATAGAGCCATGCTGGAAATCACCTCAGATATGTGTGAGGAAGAATGAGTTCTTGCTAGAAACCTCAACTTAGCTTTTCAGTGTATGCTCAGCTGAATTAGCTGCTGTATCTCAGACTGTAGCCGACTATCAAGAAGTTGGGAAGGATTCGTGTACATTGCCTTTTTGACTTTGGATGTATCTCGCGTTATCATGTTACATACCACTTTGTCTTCAGGGAGTCGCAGGTTAGGCCCTAAAAGCCTCTTCCGAGGCATACTTCATGGCTTGGAATATGTAATACAAGGCGCATTGAGAAAGTTTTGGAGTGTAAATGTTGCCCAAAGAAGGGCTTTTCATTTTAAACCTACTTTCTGAAGTAGCCTCATAAAGACCTCTTGGTATCAACCTCATTCAAGTTTGAGGAAGGATGAGCTCTAGACCGAACATTTAACTTAGATTTTCAGCGTATGCTCACCTGAATTAGCTGCTGTATCTCAGACTGCAGCCTGCTATCAAGAAGCTGGGGAGATTCCATGTTCATTGCCCTTTTTGACTTTGGATGTATCTCACGTTATGGCATTTCATACCACTTTCTCTTCAGAGAGTCGCAGTGTAGGACCGAAAAGCCTCTGCCAAGGCATACTTCAGGGCATGGAATATGTAAGACAAGGCACATTGAGAAAGTTTTGGAGTGTAAATGTTGCCGAAAGAAAGGCTTTTCCTGTCAAAGCTACTTTCTGTATTCGCCCTATAGAGCCATGCTGGAATCCACCTCAGAAATGTGTGAAGAAGTATAAGCTCTTCCCAGAAAACACAACTAAGATTTTCAGCATATGCTCACCTGAATTAGCTGCTGTATCTCTGACTGTAGCCTGCCATCAAAAAACTGGGAAGGATTCATGTTCACTGCCATTTTTAAATTCAGATGTATCTGGCATTACGGCGTTACATGGCACTTTCTCTTCAGGGAGTCGCAGTGTAGGCCTGAAAAGCCTCTTATGAGGCATACTTCAGGGCATGGAATATGTAAAACAAGGTGCATTTGGAAAGTTTTGGAATGCACAGGTGGCCCAAAGAAAGGCTTTTCCTGTAAAATTTATTTTCTGTATTCGCCACCTAGAGCCCTCTTGGTAGGAACCTCAGTCAATTGTGAGGAAGGTTGAGCTCTTGCCAGAAAACTCAACTAAGATTTTCAGTGTATTCTCAGCTGAATTAGCTGTTGTATCTCAGACTGTGGCCTGCTATCAAAAACTGGGAAGGATTCATGTTCACTGCCATTTTTAAATTCAGATGTATCTGGCATTACGGCGTTACATGGCACTTTCTCTTCAGGGAGTCGCAGTGTAGGCCTGAAAAGCCTCTTATGAGGCATACTTCAGGGCATGGAATATGTAAAACAAGGTGCATTTGGAAAGTTTTGGAATGCACAGGTGGCCCAAAGAAAGGCTTTTCCTGTAAAATTTATTTTCTGTATTCGCCACCTAGAGCCCTCTTGGTAGGAACCTCAGTCAATTGTGAGGAAGGTTGAGCTCTTGCCAGAAAACTCAACTAAGATTTTCAGTGTATTCTCAGCTGAATTAGCTGTTGTATCTCAGACTGTAGCCTGCTATCAGGAAGCTGGGGTGATTTCATGTTCATTGCCCTTTTTGACTTTGGATGTATCTCGCGTTATGGCGTTACATACCACTTTCCCTTAAGGGAGTCGCAGTGTAGGCTCGAAAAGCCTCTTCCGAGGCATACTTCAGGGCATGGAATATGTAAGACAAGACGCATTGAGAAAGTTTTGGAGTGTAAATGTTGCCCAAGAAGGGCTTTTCCTGTAAAACTTACTGTCTGTATTCGCCCTATAGAGCCATGCTGGAATACAACTCAGGCATGTGTGAGAAAGGATGAGCTCTTGCCAGAAAAGTCAATTAAGATTTTCAGCGTATGTTCAGCTAAATTAGCTGCTGTATGTCAGACTGTAGCCTGCTGTCAAGATGCTGAGAAGGATTCATATTCATTGCCCTTTTTGACTTGGGATGTATCTCGCGTTTGGCAGTACATACCACTTTCTCTTCTGGGAGTTGCAGTGTAGGCCCGAAAAGCCTTTTTCGGGGCATACTTTCGGGAATTGAATATGTAATACAAGGTGCATTTAGAACGTTTTGGTGTGTAAATGTTGCCCAAAGAAAGGGTTTCCCTGTAAAATTTACTTTCTGTGTTCACCTCCTGGATCCCTCTTGGAAGCAACCTCAGTCAAGTGTGAGGAAGGATGAGATCTTGCCAGAAAACTCAACTTAGCTTTTCAGTGAATTCTCAGTTGAATTAGCTTTTGTATATCAGACTGTAACCTGTTCGCAGGAAGCTGGGGAGATTTCATGTTCATTGGCCTAATTGATTTGTGATGTATCTCGCGTTATGGCGTAACATACCACTTTCTCTTCTGGAGTTGCAGTCTAGGCCCGAAAATCGATTTCTGAAGCGTACTTCAGGGCATGGAATATGTAAGACAAGGCGAATTGAGAAAGTTTTGGAGTGTACATGTTACCCAAAGAAAGGGTTTCCTGTAAAATTTACTTTCTGTGTTCACCTCCTGGATCCCTCTTGGAAGCAACCTCAGTCAAGTGTGAGGAAGGATGAGATCTTGCCAGAAAACTCAACTTAGCTTTTCAGTGAATTCTCAGTTGAATTAGCTTTTGTATATCAGACTGTAACCTGTTCGCAGGAAGCTGGGGAGATTTCATGTTCATTGGCCTAATTGATTTGTGATGTATCTCGCGTTATGGCGTAACATACCACTTTCTCTTCTGGAGTTGCAGTCTAGGCCCGAAAATCGATTTCTGAAGCGTACTTCAGGGCATGGAATATGTAAGACAAGGCGAATTGAGAAAGTTTTGGAGTGTACATGTTGCCCAAAGAAGGGCTTTTCATGTAAAAGCTACTTTCTATATTTGGCCTATAGAGCCATGCTGGAATCCACCTCAGACATGTGTGAGGAAGACTGAGCCCTTCCCAGAAAACACAACTAAGATTTTCCGCATATGCTCACCTGAATTAGCTGCTGTATCTCAGACTGTAGCCTGCTATCAAGAAGCTGGTAAGGATTCATGTTCATTGCCCTTTTTGACTTTGGATGTATCTTGCGTTAAGGCATTACATGCCGTTTTCTCTTCTGGGAGTTGCAGTGTAGGCCCGAAAGGCCTCTTCCGAGGCATACTTCAGGTCATTGAATATGTAAGACAACGTGCATTGATAAGGTTTTGGAGTGTAAATGTTGCCGAAAGAAGGACTTTTCCTGTAAAACTTATTTTCCGTATTCGCCTCATAGAGCCCTCTTGGAATCCACCTCACTCAAGTGTTAGGAAGAATGACCAAGTCCCAGAAAACTCACCTTAGCTTCTCAGCCTATTCTTAGCTGAAATAACTATTTTATCTCAGACTGTAGCCTGTTATCAAGAATCCTGGGAGATTTATGGTCATTGCCCTTTTTGACTTGGGATTTATCTCGTGTTATGGGCTTACATCCCACTTTCTTTTCAGGGAGTCGCAGCGTAGGCCAGAAATGCCTCTTCCGAGGCATACTTCATGGCATGGAATATGTAAGACAAGGCGCATTGAGAAAGGGTTGGAGTGTAAATGTTGCCCAAAAAGGCTTTTCCTGTAAAACTTTCTTTCTGTATTAGCCTCATAGAGCCCTTTTGGAATCCACCTTAGTCAAGTGTGAGGAAGGATGACCAAGTCCCAGAAAACTCACCTTAGCTTCTCAGCCTATTCTTAGCTGAAATAACTATTTTATCTCAGACTGTAGCCTGTTATCAAGAATCCTGGGAGATTTATGGTCATTGCCCTTTTTGACTTGGGATTTATCTCGTGTTATGGGCTTACATCCCACTTTCTTTTCAGGGAGTCGCAGCGTAGGCCAGAAATGCCTCTTCCGAGGCATACTTCATGGCATGGAATATGTAAGACAAGGCGCATTGAGAAAGGGTTGGAGTGTAAATGTTGCCCAAAAAGGCTTTTCCTGTAAAACTTTCTTTCTGTATTAGCCTCATAGAGCCCTTTTGGAATCCACCTTAGTCAAGTGTGAGGAAGGATGAGCTCTTGCGAGAAAACTCAACTGAGCTTTTTAGCTTATGCTCACCTGAAGCAGGTGCTGTATCTCAGACTGTAGCCTGGTATCAAGAAGCTGGGAAGAATTCATGCTCATTGCCCCTTTTGTCTTTGGATGTATTTTGCGTGGTGGAGATATATACCACTTTCTCCTCAGGGAGTCGCACTGCAAGCCCGAAAAGCCTCCTCTGAGGCATTCTTCACGTCATAGAATACGTAAGGAAAGGCACATTGGGTAAGTTTACGAGTGTAAATGTTTCCGAAAGACGGGTTTTGTTCTGTAAACCTTACTTTCTGTATTTGCCCCATAGATCCATCTTCGATTCCACCTCACCCATGTGTAAGCAAGAATGAGTTCTAGCGAGAAAACACAAGTATGCTTTTCAGCGTATGCTCAACTGAATTAGCTGCTGTATCTCAGACTGTAGCCTGCTATCAAGAAGCTGGGAAGAATTCATGCTCATTGCCATTTTTGACTTTGTGTGTATTTCGTGTGGTGGAGATATATACTACTTTCACCTGAGCTTGTCACCCTCAGGCTCAAGAAGCCTCTTCAGAGGCATTCCTCATGGCAAGGAATACGTAAGATAAGGCCCAATGAGTAAGTTTTCGAGTGTAAATGTTGCCCAAAGAAGGGTTTTTCCTGTGAACCTTACTTTCTGTATTCTCCCCTTAGAGCCCTCTTGGATTCCACCACAGCCATATGTAAGCAAGAATCAGCTCTTGCCAGAAAACTCAACTAAGCTTTTCAGCATATGCTCACCTGAATTAGCTGCTGTATCTCAGACTGTAGCCTGCTATCAAGAAACTTGGAAGAATTCATTCTCTTTGCCCATTTTGACTTTGGTTGTATTTCGTGTGGTGGAGATATATACTACTTTCACCTGAGCTTGTCACCCTCAGGCTCAAGAAGCCTCTTCAGAGGCATTCCTCATGGCAAGGAATACGTAAGATAAGGCCCAATGAGTAAGTTTTCGAGTGTAAATGTTGCCCAGCGAAGGGTTTTTCCTGTGAACCTTACTTTCTGTATTTGCCCCATAGAGCCCTCTTCGATTCCTCCTCAGCCATGTGTAAGCAAGAATGAGCTCTTGCCAGAAAACTCAACTATGATTTTCAGCATATGCTCACCTGAATTAGCTGCGATATCTCAGAGTATAGGCAGCTATCAAGAAGCTGGGAAGTATTCATACACATTGCCCTTTTTGTCTTTGGATATATTTTGCGTGGTGGAGATATATATTATTTTCAGCTGAGGTAGTCGCACTGCAGGCTCGATAAGCCTCTTCGGAGACTTTCCCTACGGCATGGAATACATAAGACAAGGCAAAATGAGCAAGTTTTCTAGTGTAAATGTTGCCCAAAGAAGGCTTTTTCCGGTAAAACTTACTTTCTGTATTCGCCCCATAAAGCCCTCTTGATTTCCACCTCAGCCATGTGTAAGCAAGAATGAACTCTTGCCAGAAAACGCAACTAAGCTTTTCAGCGTATGCTCACATGAATTAACTGCTGTATCTCAGACTGTAGCCTGCGTTCAAGAAGCTTGGAAGAATTCATGCTCATTGTCCTTTTTGACTTTGGATATATTTCGCGTGGTAGCATTTCATATCACTTTCTCTTCAGGGAGTCGCAGTGTAGGCCCAAAAAACTGTTCCGAGGCTTTCTTCAGGGCTTGGAATATGTAATAAAAGGCACATTGAGAAAGTTCTGGAGTGTAAATGTTCCCCAAAGAAGAGGTTTTCCTATAAAACTTAATTTCTCTTTCGCACCATAGAGCACTCTTGGATTCCACCTCAGCCATTTGTAAGCAAGAATGAGCTCTTTCCAGAAGATTCAGCTAATCATTTCAGCATATGCTCACCTGAATTAGCTGCTGTATATCAGCCTATAGCCTGCTATGAAGAAGCTGGGAAGAATTCATGCTCATTGCCCTTTTTGTCTTAGGATGTATTTCGCGTGATGGTGATATATGCCACTTTCTCTATAGGGAGTCGCAGTGTAGGCCCGAGAAGGCTCCCCCGAGGCATTCCTCACGTCATAGAATATGTAAGACAAGGCACATTGAGAAAGATTACGAGTGTAAATGTTGCCGAAAGAAGGGTTTTTTTCTGTAAACCTTACTTTCTGTATTCGCCCCATAGAGCCCTCTTGGATTCCACCTCAGACATGTGCAAGCAAGTATGAGCTCCTGCCAGTAAAATGAACTAAGCTTTTCAGCGTATGCTCACCTGAACTAGGTGCTGTATCTCAGACTGTAGTCTGCTATCAAGAAGCTGGGAAGAATTCATGCTCATTGCCCTTTTTGTCTTAGGATGTATTTCGCGTGATGGTGATATATGCCACTTTCTCTATAGGGAGTCGCAGTGTAGGCCCGAGAAGGCTCCCCCGAGGCATTCCTCACGTCATAGAATATGTAAGACAAGGCACATTGAGAAAGATTACGAGTGTAAATGTTGCCGAAAGAAGGGTTTTTTTCTGTAAACCTTACTTTCTGTATTCGCCCCATAGAGCCCTCTTGGATTCCACCTCAGACATGTGCAAGCAAGTATGAGCTCCTGCCAGTAAAATGAACTAAGCTTTTCAGCGTATGCTCACCTGAACTAGGTGCTGTATCTCAGACTGTGGCCTGTTATCAAGAAGCTGGGAAGATTTCATGCAAATTGCCCATGTTGACTTAGGGCGTATCTCGCCTTATGTCGCTACTTACCACTTTGTTTTCAGGGAGTCACACTGCAGGCCCGAAAAGCCTCTTCCGATGCATTCTTCAGGGCTTGAAATATGAAAGACAAGGGGCATTGAGAAAGTTTTGGGGTGTAAATGTTCCCCAAAGCGGGGTTTTTCCTATAAAACTTACTTTCTGTATTTGCCCCATAGAGCCCTCTTGGATTCCACATCAGCCATGTGTATGCAAATATGAGCTCTTGCCAGAAAACTGAACTAAGCTTTTCAGCGTATGCTCACCTGAAGTAGCTGCTGTATCATACTGTAGCCTGCTATCAAGAACCTGGTAAGAATTCACACACATTGCCCTTTTTGACTGTAGATGTATTTTGCCGGGTGGAAATATATATCAATTTCTCTTCAAGGAGTCACACTGCAGGCTTGAAAAGACTCTTCTGAGACATTCTTCAGGGCTTGTAATATGTAAGACAAGGCACATAGAGAAAGTTCTGGAATGAAAATGTTTCCCAAAGAAGGGTTTGGCCTATAAAACTTACTTTCTGTATTTGCCCCATAGAGCCCTCTTGGATTCCACATCAGCCATGTGTATGCAAATATGAGCTCTTGCCAGAAAACTGAACTAAGCTTTTCAGCGTATGCTCACCTGAAGTAGCTGCTGTATCATACTGTAGCCTGCTATCAAGAACCTGGTAAGAATTCACACACATTGCCCTTTTTGACTGTAGATGTATTTTGCCGGGTGGAAATATATATCAATTTCTCTTCAAGGAGTCACACTGCAGGCTTGAAAAGACTCTTCTGAGACATTCTTCAGGGCTTGTAATATGTAAGACAAGGCACATAGAGAAAGTTCTGGAATGAAAATGTTTCCCAAAGAAGGGTTTTGCCTATAAAACTTACTTTCACTTTTGACCCATCGAGCCCTCTTGTAGTCCACCTCAGCCATGTGTGAGCCAGAATGAGCTCTTGCCATAAAACTCATCTAAGCTTTTCAGCATATGCTCACCTGAGTTAGCTGCTGTATCACAGACTGTAGCCTGCTATCAAGAAGCTGGGAAATTTTTATGTTCATAGCCGTTTTTGATTTTAGATGTATCTCCTCTTATGACGTTTCATACCACTTTCTCATCTTGGCGTCGCAGTGTAGGCCCAAAAACCCTCTTCCGAGGCATACTTCAGGGCATGGAATACGTAAGACAAGGTGCATTGAGAAAATTTTGGAGTATAAATGTTGCCCAAAGACGCGCTTTTCCTGTAAAACTTTCTGCATTCTCCTCATAGTGACGTCTTGGAATCCACCTCAGTCATGTGTGAGCAAGAATGAGCTCTTGCCAGAAAACTCAACTAAGCTTTTCAGTGTATTCTCAGCTAAATTAGCTGCTGTATCTCAAAGTGTAGCCTGCTATCAGGAAGCTGGGAACATTTCATGTTCATTGCCCTTTTTGACTTGGGATGTATCACCTGTTATGTCGTGACATACCACTTTCTCTTCTGGGAGTAGCAGTGTAGGCCCGAAAAGACCCTTCTGAGACATACTTCTGGGCATGGAATATATAAAACAAGGTGCATTGAGAAAGTTTGGAGTGTAAATGTGGCCCATAGAAGGGTTTTTCCTGTAAAACTTACTTTCTGTATTCTTCCTATAAAGCCATGCTGGAATCCACCACAGACATTTGTGAGGAAGAATGAGCTCTTCCCAGAAAACTAACCTGAGATTATCAGCGTAAGTTCATCTGAATTGGCTGCTGTATCTCAGACTGTAGCCTGCTATCAGGAAGTTGGAAAGATTTCATGTTCATGGCTCTTTTTGACTTGGGATGTATCTCGTGTTATGGCGTTACATAACACTTTCTCTTCTGGGAGTCGCAGTGTAGGCTCGAAAAGCCTCACGAGGCATGCTTCCGGGAATGGAATGTGTAACACAAGGCGCATTGAGAAAGTTTTGGAGTGTAAATGTTGCCCAAAGAAGGGCTTTTCCTGTAAAACTTACTTTCTCTATTCGCCTCATGGAGCCCTCTTGGAATCCACCTCAGTCAAGTGTAAGGAAGAATGAGCTCTTGACAGAAAACTCCACTTAGATTTAAGCGTATGCTCACCTGAATGATCTGCTGTATCTCAGAATGTAGCCTGCTCTTAAGAATCTGGGGTGATTTCATGTTCATTGTCCTTTTTGACTTGGGATGTATCTCGCGTTATGGCGATGCATACCACATTCTATTCTCGTAGTCACTGTGTAGGCCCGAAAAGCCTCTTCCGAAGCTTCCTTCAGGGAATGGAGTATGTAAGAGAAGGCGCATTGAGAAAGTTTTGGAGTGTAAATGTTGCCCAAAGAAGGGCTTTTCCTGTAAAACTTACTTTCTCTATTCGCCTCATAGAGCCCTCTTGGAATCCACCTCAGTCAAGTGTAAGGAAGAATGAGCTCTTGACAGAAAACTCCACTTAGATTTAAGCGTATGCTCACCTGAATGATCTGCTGTATCTCAGAATGTAGCCTGCTCTTAAGAATCTGGGGTGATTTCATGTTCATTGTCCTTTTTGACTTGGGATGTATCTCGCGTTATGGCGATGCATACCACATTCTATTCTCGTAGTCACTGTGTAGGCCCGAAAAGCCTCTGTCGAGGCATACTTCCGGGCACGGAATATTAAGAGAAGGCGCATTGAGAAAGTTTTTGAGTGTAAATGTTGCCCAAAGAAGGGCTTTCCATTTAAGACTTACTTTCTGTATTCGTCTCATTGAGCCCTCTTGGAAGAAACCTCAGTCAAGTGTGAGGAACGTTGAGCTCTTGCTAGAAAAATCAAGTTAGCTTTTCAGTGTATTCTTACGTGAATTAGCTGTTTTATCTCAGACTGTTGCCTGCTATAGAAAGCTGGGGAGACTTTATGTTCTTTTCCCTTTATGACTTTGTATGTATCTTGTGTTATGGTGTTACATACCATTTTCACTTCTTGGAGTCGCATTGTAGTCCAGAAAAGTCTCTTCCTTGGCATACGTCAGGGCAAAGATTATGTAATACAAAGGGCATTAGGAAGTTTTGGAGTGTAAATGTTGCTTAAAGAAAGGCTTTTCCAGTGAAATTTACTTTCTGTATTCGCCCCATAGCGTCAGCTTGGAACCAACATCAGTCAAGTGTGAGGAAGGATGATCTCTTGCCAGAAAACTCAACTGAGCTTTTCAGCGTATTCTCAGCTGAATTAGCTGTTGTATCTCAGACTGTAGCCTGCTATCAGGAAGCTGGGGTGATTTCAAATTCATTGCCCTTATTTATTTGTGATGTATCTCGTGTTATGGCGTTACATACCACTTTCTGGTTTGGGATTCCCAGTGTAGACCCGAAAAACCTCTTCCGAGTCATACTTCAGGGCATGGAATATGTATGAGAAGGCGCATTGAGAAAGTTTTGGAGTGTAAATGTTGTCCAAAGAAGGGCTTTTCCTGTAAAATCTACTTTTTGTGTTTGCGCTATAGAGCTATACTGGAATCCTCCTCAGATATGTGTGAGGAAGAATGAGCTTTTGCCAGAAACCTCAATTTAGTTTTTCAGCGTATGCTCACCTAAATTAGCTGCTGTACCTCAGACTGTAGCCTGCTATCAAGAAGCTGCGAAGAATTCATGTTCATTGCCCTTATTTATTTGTGATGTATCTCGTGTTATGGCGTTACATACCACTTTCTGGTTTGGGATTCCCAGTGTAGACCCGAAAAACCTCTTCCGAGTCATACTTCAGGGCATGGAATATGTATGAGAAGGCGCATTGAGAAAGTTTTGGAGTGTAAATGTTGTCCAAAGAAGGGCTTTTCCTGTAAAATCTACTTTTTGTGTTTGCGCTATAGAGCTATACTGGAATCCTCCTCAGATATGTGTGAGGAAGAATGAGCTTTTGCCAGAAACCTCAATTTAGTTTTTCAGCGTATGCTCACCTAAATTAGCTGCTGTACCTCAGACTGTAGCCTGCTATCAAGAAGCTGCGAAGAATTCATGTTCATTGCCCATTTTGACTTGGGATATATCTAGTGTTATGTCTTTACATAGCACTTTCACTTACGGGTGTTGCAGTGTAGGCCCGAAAAGCCTCTTCCGAGGCATACTTCAGGGCATGGAATATGTAGAATAAGGCGCATTGAGAAAGTTTTGGAGTGTAAATGTTGCCCAAAGAAGGGCTTTTCCTGTAAAATTTTACTTTCTGTATTCTCCTCATAGATCCCTCTTGGAGTCCACCTCAGTCATGTGTCAGCAAGAATGAGCTCTTGCCAGAAACCTCAACTTAGGTTTTCAGTGTATGCTCACCTGAATTAGCTGCTGTATCTCAGACTGTAGCCTGCTATCAAGAAACTGGGAAGATTTCATGTTCATTGCCCTTTTTGTCCTTGGATGTATCTTGCGTTATAGCGTTACATACCACTTTCTCTTCAGGGAGTCGCAGTGCAGGCCCGAAAAGCCTCTTTTGAGGCATACTTCAGGGCATTGAATATGTAAGACAAGGACCACTGAGAAAGTTTTGGAGTGTAAATGTTGCCCAAAGAAGGGCTTTATTTGCAAAGCTTTCTTTCTGTATTCCCCACATGGAGCCATCTTGGAATCCACATCAGTCATGTGCGAGCAAAAATGAGCTCTTGCCAGAAAACTCAACTAAGCTTTTCCATGCAGTCTAACGTGAATTAGCAGCTGTATCTCAGACTGTAACCTCCAATCAAGATGCAGGAAGGAATTCTTGTTCACTGCCACTTTTGACTCGGGATGTCTCTTTGGCTATGTCATTACATACCACTTTCTATTCTGGGATTCGCAGTGTGGGCCCGAACAGCCTCTTTCGAGGTTTAGTTCAGGGCATGGAATATGTAAGACAAGGCGCATTGAGAAAGTTTTGGAGTGTAAATGTTGCCCAAAGAAGGGCTTTATTTGCAAAGCTTTCTTTCTGTATTCCCCACATGGAGCCATCTTGGAATCCACATCAGTCATGTGCGAGCAAAAATGAGCTCTTGCCAGAAAACTCAACTAAGCTTTTCCATGCAGTCTAACGTGAATTAGCAGCTGTATCTCAGACTGTAACCTCCAATCAAGATGCAGGAAGGAATTCTTGTTCACTGCCACTTTTGACTCGGGATGTCTCTTTGGCTATGTCATTACATACCACTTTCTATTCTGGGATTCGCAGTGTGGGCCCGAACAGCCTCTTTCGAGGTTTAGTTCAGGGCATGGAATATGCAAGACAAGGCGCATTGAGAAAGTTTTGCAGTGTAAATGTTGCCCAAAGAAGGGCTTTTCCTGTAAAACTTTCTTTCTGTATTCGCTTATAGAGCCACGCTGGTATCCACCTCAGACATGTGTGGGGAAGAATGACCTCTTCAAAGGAAACTCAACTAAGACTTTCAGCGTATGCTCCCCTGAATTAATTGGTGTATCTCAGACTGCAGCCTGATATCAGGAAGCTAGGGAGATTCCATGTTCATTGTCTTTTTTGATTTTGTTTGTATCTCATGGTATGGTGTTACATACCGCTTTCTCTTCGGGAAGTCGCAGTTAGGACTGAAAAGCCTCTTCCGAGGCATACTTCAGGACATGGAATATGTAAGAAATGGTGCATTTAGAAAGTTTTGGAGTGCAAATGTTGGCCAAAGAAAGGCTTTTCCTGTAAAACTTACTTTTTGTATTCGGCTCATATAGGCCTCTTGGAATCTACCTCAGTCAAGTGTGGGGAAGGATGAGCTCTTGACAGAAAACTCAACTTAGCTTTTCAGGGTATTCTCAGCTGAATTAGCTGCTGTGTCTCAGACTGTAGCCTGCTATAAAGAAGCTGGGAAGGATTCATGTTCATTGCCCTTTTTGACTTGGGATGTATCTTGCGTTATGGCATTACATACCACTTTCTCTTCAGGGAGTCACAGTGCAGACCCATAAAGACTCTTCTGAGGAAAACTTCAGGGTTTGGAATATGTAAGACAAGACACATTGATAAAGTTTTGGAGTATAATCGTTGCCCAAATAAGGGCTTTTCATATAAAATTTACTTTCTGTATTCGCCTCTTAGAGCTCTCTTGGAAGCAACATCAGTCAAGTGTGAGGAAGGATGAGCTCCTGCCTGCAAATTCAACATAGACTTTCAGTGTATTCTCAGCTGAATTAGCTGTTGTATCTCAGACTGGAGCTCGGTATCAAGAAACTGTGAAGAATTCATATTCATTGCCCTTTTGACTTAGGATGTATCGCGTGTTATGGCATTACATACCACTTTCTTTTCATGGTGTCACAGTGCAGACCCATAAAGACTCTTCTGAGGAAAACTTCAGGGTTTGGAATATGTAAGACAAGACACATTGATAAAGTTTTGGAGTATAATCGTTGCCCAAATAAGGGCTTTTCATATAAAATTTACTTTCTGTATTCGCCTCTTAGAGCTCTCTTGGAAGCAACATCAGTCAAGTGTGAGGAAGGATGAGCTCCTGCCAGAAAACTCAACTTAGATTTTCAGCTTATTCTCAGCTGAATTAGCTGTTGTATCTCAGACTGTAGCCTGCGATCAGGAAACTGAGTAGATTCCATGTTCATTGCCCTTTTTAACTTGGAATGTATTTCGTGTTATGGCGTTACATACCACTTTAGCATCTGGTAGCCACAGTGTAGGCCCAAAAGACTCATCCGATGTTTACTTCAGGCAATGGAATATGTAAGATAAGGCGCATTGAGAAATTTTTGGAATGTAAATGTTGCCTAAAGAATGGTTTTTCCTGTAAAACTTACTTTCTTTTTTAGCCCTATAGAGTCATGCTGGAATCCACCTCAGACATGTTTGTGAAAGAATGAGCTGCTGCCAGAAACCTCAACTAATATTTTCTGCATATGCTCACCTGAATTAGCTGCTGTATCTCAGATTGTAGCCAGCTCTCAAGAAGCGGGGATGGATTCCTCTTCATTGCCCTTTTTGACTTGAGATGTATCTCGTGATATGGCGTTACAAAACACTTTCTTGTCAGGGAGTCGCAGTGTATGTCCGAATAGCCTCTTCCGAGGCATACGTCAAGGCATGGAATATGTAAGATAAGGCGCATTGAAACAGTTTTGGAATGTAAATGTTGCCAAAGAAAGGCTTTTCCTGTAAAATTTACTTTCTGTATTTGCCTCATAGAACCCTCTTGGAAGCAACCACAGTCAAGTATGAGGAAGGTTGAGCTCTTTACAGAAATCTCAACTTGGATTTTCAGCGTATTCTCAGCTGAATTAGCTGTTCTGTCTCAGACTGTAGCCTGCTATCAGGAAGCTGGGAAGATTTCATATTCATTGCCCTTTTTGACTTTAGATGTGTCTCGCGTTATGGCGTTACATACAACTTTCTCTTCAGGGAGTCGCAGTGTAGGCACGAAAAGCCTCTTCCAAAGCATACTTCAGGGCATGGAATATGTAAGAGAAGGCGCATTGAAACAGTTTTGGAATGTAAATGTTGCCAAAGAAAGGCTTTTCCTGTAAAATTTACTTTCTGTATTTGCCTCATAGAACCCTCTTGGAAGCAACCACAGTCAAGTATGAGGAAGGTTGAGCTCTTTACAGAAATCTCAACTTGGATTTTCAGCGTATTCTCAGCTGAATTAGCTGTTCTGTCTCAGACTGTAGCCTGCTATCAGGAAGCTGGGAAGATTTCATATTCATTGCCCTTTTTGACTTTAGATGTGTCTCGCGTTATGGCGTTACATACAACTTTCTCTTCAGGGAGTCGCAGTGTAGGCCCGAAAAGCCTCTTCCAAAGCATACTTCAGGGCATGGAATATGTAAGACAAGGCGCACTGAGAAAGTTTTGGAGTGCAAATGTTGCCCAAGAAGGACTTTTCCTATAAAACATACTTTCTGTATTCACCTCATAGCGCCCACTTAGGATCCACCACAGTCATGTGTAGCAAGAATGAGCTATTGCTAGAAAACTCAACTGAGCTTTTCAGTGTATTCTCAGCTGAATTTGTTGTTGTATCTCAGACTGTAGCCTGCTATCAGGAAGCTGCGGAGATTTCATTTTCATTGCACTTTTTGACTTTGGATTTATCTTGCGTTATGTTGTTTTATACCACGTTCTCCTCAGGGAGTCGCAGTATAGGCTTAAAAAACCTCTTCCGAGGCAAGCTTCAGGGTATGGAATATGTAAGACAGGACGCTTTGAGAAACTTTTGGAGCGTAAATGTTGCCCAAAGAATGGCTTTTCCTGTAAATCTTACTTTCTGTATTCGCCTGATAGAGCCTTCTTGGAATCCACTTCAGTCAAGTGTGAGGAAGAATGATCTCGTTCCAGAAAACTCATCTTAGCGTTTTAGCGTATTCTCAGCTGTATTAGCTGTTGTATCTCAGACACGAGCCTTCTATCAGGAAGCAGGGGAGATTCCATGTTCATTGCCCTTTTTGTCTTTTGATGTATCTCGTGTTATGACGTTACATAACATTTTCTCTTATGGGCGTCGCAGTGTAGGATAATAAAGGACTCTTCCGAGGCATACTTCAGGGAATGGAATATGTAAAACAAGGAGCACTTAGAAAGTTTTGGAGTGTAAATATTGCCCAAAGAAGGACTTTTCCTGTAAAACTTACTTTCTCTATTCGCCTCAAAGAGCCCTCTTGGCGTCCACCACTGTCAAGTGTGAGGAAGGATGAACTCTTAACAGAAAACTCAACTTAGCTTTTCAGCGTATGCTCACCTGAATAAGCTGCTGTATCTCAGACTGTAGATTGCTATCAATAAGCTGGGAACGATTCATGTTCATTGACCGTTTTGACTTGGGATGTATCTCGCGATATGGTGTTACATACCACTTTCTCTTCAGAGACTCGCAGTGTGGGCCCTTAAATCCTATTCGGAGGAATACTTCAGGGCATGAAATGCGTAAGACAAGGCACATTGAGAAAGTTTTGGAGTGTAAATGTTGCCCCAAAACGGTTTTTCCTGTAAAACCTACTTTCTGTATTCACCCTATAGAGCCATGCTGGAATCCACCTCAGACATGTGTGAGGAAGAAGGAGATTTTGCCAGAAAACTTAACTTAGCTTTTCAGCATATGCTCACCTTAATTAGCTGAAGTATCTCAGACTGTAGCCTTCTATCAAAAGTTGGGAAGATTTCATGTTCCTTGCCCTTTTTGACGTGGGATGTATCTCGTGTTATGGCTTTGCATACCACTTTCTCTTCAGTGTGTCGCAGTGTAGCCCCAAAAGCCTCTTCCAATGCATACTTCCGGGCATGGAATATGTAAGACAAGGCACATTGAGAAAGTTTTGGAGGGTAAATATTGCCCAAAGAAGGCCATTTCCTGTAAAGCTTACGTTCTGTATTCGCCTCATAGAGTCCTCTTGGAATCCACCTCAGTCAAGTGTGAGGAAGGATGAGCTCTTGCCAGAAACCTCAACTAAGCTTTTCAGCGTATGCTCATCCGAATTAGCTGCTCTAACTCAGACTGTAGCCTGCTATCAAGAAGCTGGGAAGGATTCATGTTCTTTGCCCTTTTTGACTTTGGATGTATCTCCCGATATGGCGATAGAAACCACTTTCTCATCAGAGAGTCGCAGTGTGGGCCCGAAAATCCTCTTCGGAGGAATAATTCAGGGCATGAAATACGTAAGACAAGGCGCATTGAGAAAGTTTTGGAGTGTAATTGTGGCCCAAATAAGGGCTTTTGCTGTAAAACTTACTTTCTCTACACGCCTCATAGAGCCCTCTTGGCATCCACCTCAGTCAAGTGTGAGGAAGGATGAGCTCTAGCCAGAAACTTCAACTAAGCTTTTCAGCGTATGCTCATCCGAATTAGCTGCTCTAACTCAGACTGTAGCCTGCTATCAAGAAGCTGGGAAGGATTCATGTTCTTTGCCCTTTTTGACTTTGGATGTATCTCCCGATATGGCGATAGAAACCACTTTCTCATCAGAGAGTCGCAGTGTGGGCCCGAAAATCCTCTTCGGAGGAATAATTCAGGGCATGAAATACGTAAGACAAGGCGCATTGAGAAAGTTTTGGAGTGTAATTGTGGCCCAAATAAGGGCTTTTGCTGTAAAACTTACTTTCTCTACACGCCTCATAGAGCCCTCTTGGCATCCACCTCAGTCAAGTGTGAGGAAGGATGAGCTCTAGCCAGAAACTTCAACATAGCTTTTCAGCGTATTCTCAGCTGTATTAGCTGCTGTATCTTAGACTGTAGACTGCTCTCAAGAAGCTGGGAAGATTTCATGTTCATTGTCCTTTTTGACTTGGGATATATCTCGTGTTATGGCTTTACATACCACTTTCTCTTCAGGGTGTCTCAGTGTAGGCCCAAAAAGCCTCTTTTGAGGCATACTTCAGGGCATGGAATATGTAAGACAAGGCGCATTGAGAAAGTTTTGGAGTGCAAATGTTGCACAAAGAAGGCCCTTTCCTGTAAAAGTTACTTTTTGTATTCGCCTCATTGAGTCCTCTTGGAATCCACCTCAGCGAAGTGTGAGGAAGGATGACCTGCTGACAGAAAACTCAACTTAGCTTTTGAGCGTATGCTCAGCTGAATTAGCTGTTGTATCTCAGACTGTGGCCTGCTATCAAGAAGCTGGGAAGGATTCATATTCATTGCCCTTTTTGTCTTTGGGTGTATCTCGCGTTATGGCGTTACATACAACTTTCTCTTCAGTGAGTCGCAGTGCAGGCCCGAAAAGCCTCTTCCGAGGCATACTTCAGGGCATGGAATATGTAAGGCAAGGCGAATTGAGAAAGTTCTGGAGTGCAAATGTTGCACAAAGAAGGCCCTTTCCTGTAAAAGTTACTTTTTGTATTCGCCTCATTGAGTCCTCTTGGAATCCACCTCAGCGAAGTGTGAGGAAGGATGACCTGCTGACAGAAAACTCAACTTAGCTTTTGAGCGTATGCTCAGCTGAATTAGCTGTTGTATCTCAGACTGTGGCCTGCTATCAAGAAGCTGGGAAGGATTCATATTCATTGCCCTTTTTGTCTTTGGGTGTATCTCGCGTTATGGCGTTACATACAACTTTCTCTTCAGTGAGTCGCAGTGCAGGCCCGAAAAGCCTCTTCCGAGGCATACTTCAGGGCATGGAATATGTAAGGCAAGGCGAATTGAGAAAGTTCTGGCATGTAAATGTTGCAAAAGGAGGGCTTTTCCTGTAAAACCTACTGTCTGTATTCGCCCTATACAGCCATGCTGGAATACATCTTAGACATGTGTGAGGAAGAAGGAGCCTTTGCCAGAAACCTCAAATTAGCTTTTCCACATATGCTCACCTGAATTAGCTGCTGTATCTCTGACTGTAGCCTGCTATCAAGAAGCTGGGAAGAATTCGTGTTCATTGCCCTTTTTGACATAGGATGAATCTCGCGTTATGGTGTTACATACCACTTTCTCTTGAGGTAGTTGCAGTGAAGACAGGAAAAGCCTCCTACGAGGCATACTTCAGTGCATAGAATATGTAAGACAAAGTGCATTGAGAAACTTTTTGAGTGTAAATGTTTTCCAAAGAAGTGCTTTTCCTGTAAAATTTACTTTCTGTTTTCGCCTCAGAGATCCCTCTTGGAATCCACCTCAGTCAAGTGTGAGGAAGGATGAGCTCTTGACAGAAAACTTAACTTAGATTTTCAGCATATGCTCACCTGAATTGGCTGCTGTATCTCAGACTGTATCCTGCTATCAAGAAGCTGTGAGGGATTCATGTTCATTACCGATTTTGACTTGGCACGTATCTCGTGTTATGGCTTTACATACCACTTTCTCATAGGGTGTGGCACTGTAGGCCAGGAAAGCCTCTTCTGAGGCATAAATCAGGGCATGGAATACGTAAGATAAGGTGCATTGAGAAAGTTTTGGAGTGTACAAGTTGCCCAAAATAGGGCTTTTCATGTAAAACCTAATTTCTGTAATCGCCCCATAGAGCCTTTTTTGAATCACCGCAGTCATGTTTAAGGAAGAAGGAGCTCTTGCCCGAAAACTCAACTAAGATTTTCAGTGTAAGCTCACCTGAATTAGCTGCTGTATCTCAGATTGTAGCCTGCTATCAAGAAGCTGTGAGGGATTCATGTTCATTACCCTTTTGACTTGTGATGTATCTCGTGTTATGGCTTTACATACCACATTCTCCTCTGGGAGTCCCAGTGTAGTCCCGAAAAGCCTCTTCTGAGGCATAAATCTGGGCATGGAATACGTAAGATAAGGTGCATTGAGAAAGTTTTGGAGTGTACAAGTTGCCCAAAATAGGGCTTTTCATGTAAAACCTAATTTCTGTAATCGCCCCATAGAGCCTTTTTTGAATCACCGCAGTCATGTTTAAGGAAGAAGGAGCTCTTGCCCGAAAACTCAACTAAGATTTTCAGTGTAAGCTCACCTGAATTAGCTGCTGTATCTCAGATTGTAGCCTGCTATCAAGAAGCTGGGGAGATTCCATGTTCATTGGCCTTTTTGACTTGTGATATATCTCGCGTTATGGCGTTACATACACTTTCTCGTCAGGGAGTTGCAGTGTAGGCCCGAAAAGATTCTTCTGAGGCATACTTCAGGGCATGGAATATATAAGACAAGGTGCATTGAGAAAGTTTTGGAGTGTAAATGTTGCCCAAAGAAGGGCTTTTCCTGTAAAACTTACTTTCTGTAATTGCCCCATAGAGCCTTTTTAGAATCAACCGCAGTCATGTTTGAGGAAGAAGGAGCTCTTGCCAGAAAGCTCAACTAAGCTTTTCAGTGTATGCTCAACTGAATTAGCTGCTGTATCTCAGACTGTAGCCTGCCATCTAGAAGCTGGGGAGATTCCATGTTCATTGGCCTATTTGACTTGGGATGTATCTCGCGTTATGGCGTTACATACCACTTTCTCGTCAGGGAGTCGCAGTGTAGGCCCGAAAAGACTCTTCCGAGGAATACTTCATTGTATGGAATATGTAAGACAGGGCGCATTGAGAAAACTTTGGAGTGTAAATGTTGCCCAAAGAAGGGCTTTTATAGAAAAACTTCCTTTCTTAATCGCCCCATAGAGCCTTTTTGGAATCAACCTCAGTCATGTTTGCGGAAGAAGGAAATCTTGCCAGAAAACTCAACTAAGCTTTTCAGCGTATGCTCACCTGAATTAGCTGCTGTATCTCAGACAGTAGACTGTTATGAGGAAGCTGGGAAGATTTCATATTCATTGCCCTTTTTGACTTGGGATGTATCTCGCGGTATGGCGTTACATACCACTTTCTCTTCATGGAGTCGCAGTGTAGGCCCGAAAAGCCTCTTCCAAGACATACTTCAGGGCATGGAATATGTAAGACCAGGCCCATTGTGAAAGGTTTGGAGTGTAAATGTTGCCCAAAGAAGGGCTTTTCCTGTAAAAGTAGCATTCTGTATTCGTCTTATAGAGCCTTCATGGAATCAGCATCAGTCATGTGTGATGAAGAATGACTCTCCCCAGGAAACTCAACTAAGCTTTTCAGTGTATACTCACCTGAATTAGCTGCTGTATCTCAGACTGTAGCCTGCCATCTAGAAGCTGGGGAGATTCCATGTTCATTGGCCTATTTGACTTGGGATGTATCTCGCGTTATGGCGTTACATACCACTTTCTCGTCAGGGAGTCGCAGTGTAGGCCCGAAAAGACTCTTCCGAGGAATACTTCATTGTATGGAATATGTAAGACAGGGCGCATTGAGAAAACTTTGGAGTGTAAATGTTGCCCAAAGAAGGGCTTTTATAGAAAAACTTCCTTTCTTAATCGCCCCATAGAGCCTTTTTGGAATCAACCTCAGTCATGTTTGCGGAAGAAGGAAATCTTGCCAGAAAACTCAACTAAGCTTTTCAGCGTATGCTCACCTGAATTAGCTGCTGTATCTCAGACAGTAGACTGTTATGAGGAAGCTGGGAAGATTTCATATTCATTGCCCTTTTTGACTTTGGCTGTATCTCGCGTTATGGCGTTACATACCACTTTCTCTTCAGGGAGTCGCAGTGTGGGCCCGAAAATCCTCATCCAAGGCATACTTCAGGGCATGGAATATGTAAGACAAGGCCCATTGAGAAAGCTGTGGAGTGTACTGTTGCCCAAAAAAGGGCTTTTCCTGTAAAACTTACTTTCTGTATTCGCCTCATAGAGCCCTCTTGGAATCCACCTCAGTCAAGTGTGAGGAAGGATGAGATGCAGCCTGAAAAATCAACTTAGATTTTCAGTGTATTGTCAGCTGAATTAGCTGCTCTATCTCAGACTGTAGACTACTCTCATGAAGCTGGGGAGATTTCACGTTCACTGCCCTTTTTGACCTTTTATGTATCTCGCATTATGCTGTTACATACCACTTTCTCTCAGGTAATCGCAGTGTAGGCCCGAAAAGCCTCTTCCGAGACATCCTTCACCGCATGCAATATGTAAGACAAGGGACATTGAGAAAGTTGTGGAGTGTAAATGCTGCCCAAAGAAGGGCTTTTCCTGAAAAACGTACTTTCTGTATTCGCCACATAGCGTCCCTCGAAATCCACCTCAGTCAAGTGTGAGGAAGAATGAGCCCATGCCAGAAAACTCAACTTAGCTTTCAGCGTATGCTCACAGGAATTAGCTGCTGTATCGCAGACTGTAGCATGCTATCAAGAAGCTGGGGAGATTCCATGTTCATTGGCCTTTTGACCTTTTATGTATCTCGCATTATGCTGTTACATACCACTTTCTCTCAGGTAATCGCAGTGTAGGCCCGAAAAGCCTCTTCGAGGCATACTTCAGGGTATGGAATATGTAAGACAAGGCGCATTGAGAAAGTTATGGAGTGTAAATGCTGCCCAAAGAAGGGCTTTTCCTGTAAAACTTACTTTCTGTATTCGCCTCATAGGGCCCTCGTGGAATCCACCTCAGTCAAGTGAGAGGATGAATGAGCTCGTGCCAAAAACCTTAACTTAGCTTCTCAGCGTATGCTCACCTGAATTAGCTGCTGTATCTCAGACTGTAGCCTGCTATCAAGAAGCTGGGGAGATTCCATGTTCATTGGCCTTTTTGACTTGGGATGTATCTCGCGTTATTTCATTACATACCACTTTCTTTTCAGGGAGTTGCACTGTAGGCCCGAAAAGCCTCTTCTGAGGCATACTTAAGGGCATCGAATATGTAAGAAAAGGGGCATTGAGAAAGTTTTGGATTGTAATTGCTTCCCAAAAATGACTTTTCCTGTAAAACCAACTTTCTGTATTTGCCTCATAGAGCCCTCTTGGAATCCACCTCAGTCAAGTGTGAGGAAGGATGAACTCTTGACAAAAAACTCAAGTTAGCTTTTCTGCGTATGCTCAGCTGAATTAGCTGTTGTATCTCAGACTGTAACCTGCTATCAAGAAGCTGGGAAGCATTCATGTTCATTGCCCCTTTTGTCTTTAGATGTATCTCGCGTGATGGCGTTACATATCACTTTCTCTTCAGGGAGTCGCAGTTAGGGCCGAAAAACCTCTTCTGAGGCATACCTCAGGGCATGGAATATTTAAGACAAGGCGCATTGAGAAAGTTTTGGAGTGTAAATGTTGCCCAAATAAGGCCTTTTCTTGTAAAACTTACTTTCTGTATTTTCCTGAGAAAGTCCTCTTGGAATCCACCTCAGTTAAGTGTGAGGAAGTTTGAGCTCTTGACAGAAACCTCAACCTAGATATTCAACGTATGCTCACTTGAATTAGCTGTTGTATCTCAGACTGTATCCTGCTATCAGGAAGCTAGGGAGATTTCATATTCTTTGCTTTTTTTGTCTTGGGATGTATCTCGTATTATGGCGTTAAATACCCCTTTCTCTTCTGGGAGTCACAGTGCAGAACCGGGAAGCCTCTTCCGAGGCATACTTCAGGACATGAAATATGTAAGATAAGGTTCATTGAGAAAGTTTTGGAGTGTAATTGTTGCCCAAAGTAGGCCTTTTCCTGTAAAAGGTACTTTCTGTATTCACCTCATAGAGCCGTCTTGGAATCTACCTCAGTCAAGAGTGAGGAAGGATGAGCTCTTGCCAGAAACCTCTGCTTAGCTTTACAGCGTATGCTCAGCTGAATTAACTGTTGTATCTCAGACTGTAGTCTGCTATCAGGAAGCTAGGGAGATATCATGTTTATTGCCCTTTTTGTCTTTGGAAGTATCTTGCATTATGGCGTTACTTACCACTTTCTCTTCAGGGAGTTGCAGTGCAGGCCCGAAAAACCTCTTAGGAGGCATACTTCAGAGCATGGAATATGTAAGACAAGGCGCATTCAGAAAGTTTTGGAGTGTAAATGTTGCCCAAAGAAGGGCTTTTCATGTAAAACCTACTTTATGAATTTTCCTGAGAAGTCCTCTTGGAATCCACCTCAGTTAAGTGTGAGGAAGTTTGAGCTCTTGACAGAAACTCAACCTAGATATTCAGCGTATGCTCACTTGAATTAGCTGTTGTATCTCAGACTGTAAACTGCCATCAGGAAGCTGGGGAGATTTCATATTCATTGCCTTTTTTGACTTGGGATGTATCTCGTTATGGCGTTACATACCCCTTTCTCTTCAGGGAGTCACAGTGTAGGACCGAAAGCCTCTTCCGAGGCATACTTCAGGACATGGAAATATGTAAGATAAGGTTCATTGAGAAAGTTTTGGAGTGTAAAATTTTTGCCCAAAGAAGGCCTTTTCCTGTAAAACTTACTTTCTGTATTCACATCATACAGCCTTTCCTTAATCAACCTCAGTCAAGGGTGAGGAAGAATGAGCTCTTGACAGAAACCCTGCTTAGCTTTCAGCGTATGCTCAGCTGAATTAACTGTTGTATCTCAGACTGTAGTCTGCTATCAGGAAGCTAGGGAGATATCATGTTTATTGCCCTTTTTGTCTTTGGAAGTATCTTGCATTATGGCGTTACTTACCACTTTCTCTTCAGGGAGTTGCAGTGCAGGCCCGAAAAACCTCTTAGGAGGCATACTTCAGAGCATGGAATATGTAAGACAAGGCGCATTCAGAAAGTTTTGGAGTGTAAATGTTGCCCAAAGAAGGGCTTTTCATGTAAAACCTACTTTATGAATTCGCCTCATAATGCCCTCTTGGAATCCACCTCAGTCAAGTGTGAGGAAGAATGAGCTCTTGCCAGAAAACTCAAGTTAGATTTTCAGCGTATGCTCACCTGAATTAGTTGCTATTTCTCAGAGTGTAGCTTGCTATCAAGAAGCTGGGAAGGATTCATGTTCATTGCGCTTTTTGACTTTGGATGTATCTCACGGTATCGCATTTCATGCCACTTTCTCTTCAGGGAGTCGCAGTGTAGGCCCGAAAAGCCTCTTTCGAGGCATACTTCAGGGTATGGAATATGTAAGAAAAGGGGCATTGAGAAAGTTTTGGAGTGTAATTGCTGCCCAAAAAAGGGCTTTCCCTGTAAAAGTTACTTTCTGTATTCGCCTCATATAGCCCTCTTGGAATCCACCACACTAATGTGAGCAAGTATGAGTTGCAGCCTGAAAAATCAACTTAGCTTTTCAGTGTACTCTCAGCTGAATTAGCTGCGGTATCTCAGACTGTAGCTTGCTCTCTAAAAGCTGGGAAATATTCATGTTCATTGCCCTTTTTTTCTTTGGATGTATCTCACCTTATGGCATAACACGCCACTTTCTTTTCTGGGAGTCGCAGTGTAGCCCTGAAAAGCCTCTTTCGAGGCATACTTCAGGGAATTGAAAATGTAACACTAGGCGCATTGAAAAAGTTTTGGAGCGTAAATTTTGCCCAAAGAAGGGTATTTCCTACATAACTTACTTTCTGTTTTTTCCCCAAGGCACCCTCTTAGAATCAACCTCAGTCATGTGTGAGCAAGAATGAGCTCTTGCCAGAAAAGTCAACTAAGATTGTCAGTGTACTCTCAGCTGAATTAGCTGCGGTATCTCAGACTGTAGCTTGCTCTCTAAAAGCTGGGAAATATTCATGTTCATTGCCCTTTTTTTCTTTGGATGTATCTCACCTTATGGCATAACACGCCACTTTCTTTTCTGGGAGTCGCAGTGTAGCCCTGAAAAGCCTCTTTCGAGGCATACTTCAGGGAATTGAAAATGTAACACTAGGCGCATTGAAAAAGTTTTGGAGCGTAAATTTTGCCCAAAGAAGGGTATTTCCTACATAACTTACTTTCTGTTTTTTCCCCAAGGCACCCTCTTAGAATCAACCTCAGTCATGTGTGAGCAAGAATGAGCTCTTGCCAGAAAAGTCAACTAAGATTGTCAGTGTATTCTCAGCCGAATTAGCGTCTGTATCTCAGACCTTAGCCTGCTATCAAGAAGCTCGGAAGTATTCATGTTCACTGCCCTTTTTGACTTGAGATGTAGATCATGTTATGGTGTTACATACCACATTCTTTTTATGGATTCGCAGTGTAGGTCCGAAAAGGCTCTGACGAGGCATATTTTACGGCATGGAATATGTAAGACAAGGCACATTGAGAAAGTTTTGGAGTGTAAATATTGCCCAAAGAAGGCTTTTCCTGTAAAATTAACTTTCTGTATGCGCTTCATAGAGCTTTCTTGGAAGCAAAGTCAGTCAAATGTGAGGAAGGATGAGCTCTTGTCAGAAAACTAAACTTAGAATTTCATAGTATTCTCAGCTGAATTAGCAGTTGAATCTCAGACTGTAGCCTGCTATCAGAAAGCTGGGGAGATTCCATTTTCATTGCTCTATTTGAATTGGAATGTATCTCGTGTTATGGCGTTACATACCACTTTCTGTTCAAGGAGTCGCAGTGTAGGCCCTAAAATCTTCTTCCGAGGCATAAATCAAGGTATGGAATATGTTAGACAAGGCGCATTGAGAAAGTTTTAGAGTGTAATTGTTGCCGAAAGAAGGGGTTTTCGTGTAAAACCTAGTTTCTGTATTTGTCCTATTGAGCCATGCTGGAATCCACCTCAGTCATGTGTGAGGAAGAATGAGCTCTTGCCAGAAAACTCAACTGATATTTTTAGCCTATTCTCAGCTAAATTAGCTGCTGTATCTCAAACTGTAGCCTGCTATAAAGAAGCAGGGAAGATTTCATGTTCATTGCCCTTTTTGACTTGGGATGTATCGCGTATTATGGCGTTAAATAGTACGTTCTCTATTGGGAGTCGCAGTGCAGTCCCGAAAAGCCTCTTACGAGGCATACTTGAGGGCATGGAATATGTAAGACAAGATGCATTGAGAAAGTTTTGGAGGGTAAAATTTTTGCCCAAAGAAGGGTTTTCGTGTAAAACCTAGTTTCTGTATTTGTCCTATTGAGCCATGCTGGAATCCACCTCAGTCATGTGTGAGGAAGAATGAGCTCTTGCCAGAAAACTCAACTGATATTTTTAGCCTATTCTCAGCTAAATTAGCTGCTGTATCTCAAACTGTAGCCTGCTATAAAGAAGCAGGGAAGATTTCATGTTCATTGCCCTTTTTGACTTGGGATGTATCTGCGTATATGGCGTTAAATAGTACGTTCTCTATTGGGAGTCGCAGTGCAGTCCCGAAAAGCCTCTTACGAGGCATACTTGAGGGCATGGAATATGTAAGACAAGATGCATTGAGAAAGTTTTGGAGGGTAAATGTTGCCGAAAGTAAGGCTATTCCTGTAAAATTTACTGTCTGTATTCGCTTCATAGAGCCCTCTTGAAGCAACCTAGGTCAAGTGTGAGGAAGGATGAGCTCTTGCCAGAAACCTCAACTAAGCTTTTCAGTGTATTCTCAGCTGAATTAGCTGTTGTATCTCAGACTGTCGATTGCTATCAAAAAGCTTGGAAGAATTCATGTTCATGGCACTTTTTGACTTTGGATGTATCTCTCATAATGGTGTTACATGATACGTTCTCTTCTGCGAGTCACAGTGTAGGCCCGAAAAGCCTCTTCCGTGGCATACTTCAGGGCGTGAAATATGTAAGACAAGGCGCATTGAGAAAGTTTTGGAGTGGAAATGTTGCCCAAAGAAGGGCTTTTCTGTAAAACTTACTTTCTGTATTCGCCTCATAACCCCTCTTGGAATCCACCTCAGTCAAGAGTGAGGAAGGATGAGCAGTTCCCAGAATCCTCAACTTAGCTTTTCAGCGTAGGCTCAGCTGAATTACATGCTATATCTTAGACTGTAGACTGCTCTCATGAAGCTGGGAAGATTTCATGTTCATTGGCCTTTTTGACTTGGGATGTATCTCGTGTTATGGTTTTCTTACCATTTCTCTTCAGGGTGTCGCAGTGTAGGCCCGAAAAGTCTCTTCCGAGGCATACTTCAGGGCATGGAATATGTAAGACAAGGCGCATTGAGAATGTTTTGGAGTGTAAATGTTGCCCAAAGAAGGGCTTTTCTGTAAAACTTACTTTCTGTATTCGCCTCATAACCCCTCTTGGAATGCCAATCAGTCAAGTGTGAGGAAGGATGAGCACTTGACAGAAAACTCAACTTAGATTTTCAGCGTATGCTCACCTGAATTAACTACTGTATCTCAGACTGTAGTCTGCTATCAAGAACCTGGGAAGAATTTCTCTTCATTGCCCTTTTTGACTATGGATGTATCTCTCGTAATGGCATTACATACCGAATTTTCATCAGAGAGTCCCAGTGCAGGCCAAAAAGCCTCTTGCGAGGCATGCTTCAGGGCATGGAACATGTAAGACAAGGCGCATTGAGAAAGTTTTTTACTGAAATGTTGCCAAAAGAATGGCTTTTCCTGTGAAACTTACTTTCTGTATTGCCTCAGAGCCTTTTGGAATAACCTCAGCATATGTGGAAGAATGAGTCTTGTCATTGAAAACTAACAGCTTTTCAGCGTATTCTCAGCTGAATTAGCTGCTGTATCTCAGACTGTAACCATGCTATCAAGAAGCTGCTGGTGATTATTTCATGTTCATTGCCCTTTTGTCTTTGGATGAATCTCGCTTATGGCGTTACATACCACATTTCTTCAGGGAGTCCCAGTGCAGGCCAAAAAGCCTCTTGCGAGGCATGCTTCAGGGCATGGAACATGTAAGACAAGGCGCATTGAGAAAGTTTTTTACTGAAATGTTGCCAAAAGAATGGCTTTTCCTGTGAAACTTACTTTCTGTATTTGCCCTACACAGCCTTCATGGAATAAACCTCACATATGTGTGACAAAGAATGAGTTCTTGTCTTAAAACTAACTTAGCTGTTCTGCGTATTCTCAGCTGATATAGCTGCTGTATCTCAGACTGTAACATGCTATCAAGATGCTGGTGTTATTTCATGTTCATTGCCCCTTTTGTCTTTGGATGAATCTCGCTTTATGGCGTTACATACCACATTATCTTCAGGGAGTCGCAGTGCAAGCACGAAAAGCCTCTTCCGAGGCATACTTCAGGGCATGGAATATGTAAGACAAGGTGCATTGAGAAAGTTTTGTAGTGTAAATGCTTCCCAAAGAAGGGCTTTTCCTATAAAACTTACTTTCTGTATTCGCCTCATAGAGCCCTCTTGGAATCCACTTCAGTCAAGTGTGTGGAAGGATGAGCTCTTGCCAGAAAACTTAACTTAGCTTTCCAGCATATGCTCAGCTGAATTAGTTGTTGTATCTCAGACAGTAGCCAGCTATCAAGAAACTGGGAAGGATTCATGTTCATTGCCCTTTTTGATTTTGGATGTATCTTGCGTTATTGCGTTACATACCACTTTCTCTTTAGGACGTCGCAGTGTAGGCCCGAAAAGCCTCTTCTGAGGCATACTTAAGGCATGGAATATGTAAGACAAGGCGCATTGAGAAAGATTTGGAGTGTAAATGTTGCCCAAAGAAGGGCTTTTCCTGTAAAACTTACTCTCTGTATTCGCTCTAAAGAGACTTCATGGAATAAACCTCACTCATGTGTGAGCAAGAATGAGCTGCTGCCTGAATACTCAATGTAGCTGTTCCGCGTAATCTCAGCTGAATTAGCTGCTGTATCTCCGACTGTAGCCTGCTATCAAGAAACTGGGGAGATTTCATGTTCATTGCCCTATTTGTCTTTGGATGTATATCGCGTTATGGCATTACATACCAGTTTTTCCTCAGGCAGTCGCAGTGTAGGCCCAAAAAGCTCTTCTGAAGCATAATTCAGGGCATGAAATATGTAGGACAAGGCGCATTGAGAAAGTTTTGGAGTGTAAATGTTACCCAAAGAAGGGCTTTTCCAGTAAAACTTACTTTCTGTATTCGCTCTAAAGAGACTTCATGGAATAAACCTCACTCATGTGTGAGCAAGAATGAGCTGCTGCCTGAATACTCAATGTAGCTGTTCCGCGTAATCTCAGCTGAATTAGCTGCTGTATCTCCGACTGTAGCCTGCTATCAAGAAACTGGGGAGATTTCATGTTCATTGCCCTATTTGTCTTTGGATGTATATCGCGTTATGGCATTACATACCAGTTTTTCCTCAGGCAGTCGCAGTGTAGGCCCAAAAAGCTCTTCTGAAGCATAATTCAGGGCATGAAATATGTAGGACAAGGCGCATTGAGAAAGTTTTGGAGTGTAAATGTTGCCCTAAGAAGGGATTTTCATGTAAAACTTACTTTCTGTTTTCGCCTCATACTGCCTTATTGGTATCCAGTTCAATCAAGTGTGAGGAAAGATGAGCTTTTGCCAGAAAACTCAACTTAGGTTTTCAGCGTATGCTCAGCTGAATTAGCTATTGTATCTCAGACAGTAGCCTGCTATCAAGAAGCTGGGAAGGACTCATGTTCATTGACATTTTTGACTTTGGATGTATCTCGCGTTATGTCATTACATACCACTTTCTCTTCAGGGAGTCGCATTGAAGGCCCGAAAAGTCTCTTCCGAGGTGTACTTCTGTGCATGGAATATGTAAGACAAGGTGCATTGAGAATGTTTTGGAGTATAAATGTTTCCCAAAGAAGGGCTTTCCTGCAAAACTTAGTTTCTGTATTAGCCTTATAGTGTCCTCTTGAAATCCACCTCAGTCAAGCGTGAGGAAGGATGAGCTCTTGACAGATAACTCAACTTAGATTTTCATTGTATGCTTAGCTGAATTGCCTGCTTTATCTCAGACTTTATCCTGCTATCATGAAGCTGGGAAGAGTTCATATTAATTGCCCTTTTTGACTTTGGATGTATCTCTTGTTATGGCATTACTTACCACTTTCTCTTCAGGGTGTCCCAGTGTAGGCCCGAAAAGCCTCTTCCGAGGCATGCTTCAGGGCAAGGAATATGTAAGACAAGGCGCATTGAGAAAGTTTTGGAGTGTAAATGCTGCCCAAACAAGGACTTTTCCTGAAAAACCTAATTTCTGTATTCTCCTCATAGAGCCCCCCCCTTGGGGAATTCCACCTCAGTCAAGTGTGAGGCAGGATGAGCTCTTCCAGAAACATCAACTTAGCTTTTCAGCGTTTGCTCACCTGAATTAGCTGCTATATCTTAGAATGTAGCCTGCTATCAAGAAGCTGGGAAGAGTTAATGTTCATTGCCCTTTTTGACTTTGGATGTATCTCTTGTTATGGCACTACTTACCACTTTCTCTTAAGGCCTCGCAGTGTAGGCCCGAAAAGCCTCTTCCGAGGCATGCTTCAGGGCATGGAATATGTAAGACACGGCGCATTGAGAAAGGTTTAGAGTGTAAATGTTGCCCCAAAAGCGCTTTTCCTGTAAAACTTACTTTCTGTTTTCGCCTCATAAAGCCCTCTTGGATTCCACCTCAGTCAAGTGTGAGGCAGGATGAGCTCTTCCGAGAAACATCAACTTAGCTTTTCAGCGTTTGCTCACCTGAATTAGCTGCTATATCTTAGAATGTAGCCTGCTATCAAGAAGCTGGGAAGAGTTAATGTTCATTGCCCTTTTTGACTTTGGATGTATCTCTTGTTATGGCACTACTTACCACTTTCTCTTAAGGCCTCGCAGTGTAGGCCCGAAAAGCCTCTTCCGAGGCATGCTTCAGGGCAAGGAATATGTAAGACAAGGCGCCTTGAGAAACCTTTGGAGTGTAAATGTTGCCCAAAAAAGGCTTTTCCTGTAAAAATTGCTTTCTGTGTTCACCCCATAGAGTCCTCTTCGAAGCAACTTCAGTCAAGTATGAGAAATGATGAGCTCTTGCCAGAAAAGTCACCTTATATTTCAGCGTATTCTCCGCTGAATTAGCTGTTGTATCTCAGACTGTAGCCTGCTATCAGGAATCTGGGGAGATTTCTAATTCATTGCCCTTATTGATTTGGGATGTATCTCGTGTTATGGCGTTACATACCACTTTCTTGTCTGGGAGTCGCGGTGTAGGCCCGAAAAACCTCCTCCGAGGCATACTTCAGAGCATGAAATATGTAAGATAAGGCGCATTGAGAAAGTTTTGGAGTGTAAATGTTGCCCAAAGAAGGGCTTTTCTTGTAAAACCTAATTTCTGTATTCGCCTCAAAGCACCCTCTTGGAATCCACCTCAGTCTAGTGTGAGCAAGGATGAGCTCTTTCCAGAAAACTCAACTTAGGTATTTAGCATATTCTCAGCTATATTAGCTGCTGTATCTCAGATTGTAGCCTGCTATCAGGAAACTGGGAAGATTTCATGTTCATTGCCCTTCTTGAATTTGGAAGTATTTTGCCTCATGGCGTTACATACCACTTTCTCTTCCCGGAGTCGCAGTGTAAGCCCAAGAAGCCTCTTCGGTGGAACTCGTCAGGTCATGGAATATGTAAGACAAGGCGCATTGAGAAAGTTTTGGAGTGTGACTGTTGCCCAAAGAAAGGCTTTTCCTGTAAAACCTAATTTCTGTATTCGCCTCAAAGCACCCTCTTGGAATCCACCTCAGTCTAGTGTGAGCAAGGATGAGCTCTTTCCAGAAAACTCAACTTAGGTATTTAGCATATTCTCAGCTATATTAGCTGCTGTATCTCAGATTGTAGCCTGCTATCAGGAAACTGGGAAGATTTCATGTTCATTGCCCTTCTTGAATTTGGAAGTATTTTGCCTCATGGCGTTACATACCACTTTCTCTTCCCGGAGTCGCAGTGTAAGCCCAAGAAGCCTCTTCGGTGGAACTCGTCAGGTCATGGAATATGTAAGACAAGGCGCATTGAGAAAGTTTTGGAGTGTGACTGTTGCCCAAAGAAAGGCTTTTCCTGTAAAATTTTCTTTCTGTATTCGCCCCATGGAGTCCTCTTGGAAGCAATTTCAGTCAAGTGTGAGGAAGGATGAGCTCTTGGCAGAAAACTCATCTTGGTTTTCAGCGTATTTTCAGCTGAATAAACTGCTGTTTCTCAGACTGTAACTTGCTTTCCAGGGCTGGGAAGAATTGATGTTCATTGCCCATATTGAATTTGGATGTATCTCGCGTTATGACGTTACATACCACTTTGTCTTCAAGGATCGCAGAGTAGGCCCGAAAAGCCTCTTCCGAGACATTCTTCAGGGCATGGAATATGTAAGATAAGGTGCATTGAGAAAGGTTCGGAGTGTAAATGTTGCCCAAAGATGGCCTTTTTTTGTAAAACTTGTTTTCTGTTTTCGCCTCATAATGCCCTCTTGGAACCCATGTCAGTCAAGTGTGAGGAAAGATGAGCTCTTGCCAAAAACCACATCTTAGCTTTTCAGCGTATGCTCAGATGAATTAGCTGTTGTATCTCAAACTGTAGCCTGCTGTCAGGAAGCTAGGGAGATTTCATGTTCATTGTCCTTTTTGTCTTGGGAAGAATATCGTGTTATTGCGATACGTACCAGTTTCTCTTCAGGGAGTCGCAGTGTAGGCCCGAAAATCCTATTTCGTGGCATACTTCAGGGCATTGAATATGAAAGACAATTCACCAGGAGAAAGTTTTGGAGGGAAAATGTTGCCCAAATATCGACTTTTCCTATAAAACTTACTTTCTGTATTCGCCTCATAGACCCCTCTTGGAATCCACCTCACTAATGTGTGAGCAAGAATGAGCTGCAGCCTGAAAAATCAACTTAGATTTTCAGTGTATTGTCAGCTGAATAAGCTGCTCTATCTCAGACTGTAGACTACTCTCACAAAGCTGGGGAGATTTCATGTTCACTGCCTTTTTGGGCCTGGGATGTATCTCGCATTATGGCCTTACATACCACTTTCTTTTCAGGGAGTCGAAGTGTAGGCCAGAAAATCCTCTTCCGAGGCATACTTCAGGGCATGGAATATGTAAGACAAAGCACATGGAGAAAGTTTTGGAGTGTAAATGTGCCCAAAGAAGGGCTTTTCCTGTAAAACTTACTTTCTGTATTCGCCTCATAGAGCCATCTTGGAATCCACCTCAGTCAAGTGTGATCAAGAATTAGCTCTTGCCAGAAATCTCAACTTAGCTTTTCAGCATATGCTCACCTGAATTAGCTGCTGTATCTCAGACTGTAATCTGCTATGAAGAAGCTGGGAAAGATTCATGTTCATTGCCCTTTTTGACTTTGAATGTATCTTGAGTAATGGTGTTACATACCACATCCTCTTTTGGGAGTCACAGTGTGGGTCCGAAAAGGCTCTTCCGAGGCATACGTCAGGGCATCGAATATGAAAGACAAGGCGCGTTGAGAAAGTTATGGAGTGAAAATGTTGACGATAGAAGGGCTTTTCCTGTAAAACTTACTTTCTGTTTTCGCCTCATAGAGCCATCTTGGAATCCACCTCAGTCAAGTGTGATGAAAATGAGCTCTTGCCAAAAACCTCAACTTAGCTTTTCAGCATATGCTCACCTGAATTAGCTGCTGTATCTCAGACTGTAATCTGCTATGAAGAAGCTGGGAAAGATTCATGTTCATTGCCCTTTTTGACTTTGAATGTATCTTGAGTAATGGTGTTACATACCACATCCTCTTTTGGGAGTCACAGTGTGGGTCCGAAAAGGCTCTTCCGAGGCATACGTCAGGGCATCGAATATGAAAGACAAGGCGCGTTGAGAAAGTTATGGAGTGGAAATGTTGCCCAAAGTAGGTCTTTTCCTTAAAAACTTACTTTCTGTATTCTCATAGAGCCCTCTTGGAATCCACCTCAGTGAATTATGAGGAAGGATGAGCTCTTGCCAGAAACTTCAACGTAGCTTTTCCGCGTATGCTCACCTGAATTAGCTGTTGTATCTCACACTGTAGCCTGCTATCAAGAAGCTGGGGCGATTCCATGTTCATTGGCCTTTTTGTCTTCGGATGGATTTCGCGTTATGGCGTTACATACCACTTTCTCTTCAGGGAGTCGCAGTGTAGGCCCGAAAAGCCTCTTCCGAGGCATACTTCAGGGCATGGAATATGTAAGAAAAGGCGCATGAGAAAGTTTTGGAGTGTAACAGTTGCCCCAAGAAGGGCTTATTCCTGCAAAACTTACTTTCTGTAATCTCCCTATAGAGCCTTTATGAATCAACCTCAGCCATGTTTGAGCAAGAAGGAGCTCTTGCCAGAAAACTCAACTAAGATTTTCAGCGTATGCTCACCTGATTTAGCTGCTGTTTCACAGATTGTAGCCTGCCATCAAGAAATTGCGGTGATTCCATGTTCATTGGCCTTTTTCACTTAGTTTGGATCTCGACTTATGGCCTTATATACCACTTTCTCTTCAGGGAATCACAGTGTAGGCCAGAAAAGTCTCTTTCGAGGCATACTTCAGGGCATGGAATAGGGAAGACAAGGTGCATTGAGAAAGTTTTGGAGTTTAAATGCTGCCCAAAGAAGGGCTTTTCCTGTAAAACTTACTTTCTGTAATCGGACCATAGAGCCTTTTTGGAATCAACCTCAGTCACGTTTGAGGAAGAACGAGCTCTTGCCAGAAAACTCAACTAAGGTTTTCAGTGTATGCTCACCTGAATTAGCTGCTGTATCTCAGACTGTAGCCTGCTATCAAGAAATTGCGGTGATTCCATGTTCATTGGCCTTTTTCACTTAGTTTGGATCTCGACTTATGGCCTTATATACCACTTTCTCTTCAGGGAATCACAGTGTAGGCCAGAAAAGTCTCTTTCGAGGCATACTTCAGGGCATGGAATAGGGAAGACAAGGTGCATTGAGAAAGTTTTGGAGTTTAAATGCTGCCCAAAGAAGGGCTTTTCCTGTAAAACTTACTTTCTGTAATCGGACCATAGAGCCTTTTTGGAATCAACCTCAGTCACGTTTGAGGAAGAACGAGCTCTTGCCAGAAAACTCAACTAAGGTTTTCAGTGTATGCTCACCTGAATTAGCTGCTGTATCTCAGACTGTAGCCTGCTATCAAGAAGCTGGGGAGATTCCATGTTCATTGGACTTTTGGACTTGCGATGTATCTCGCGTTCTGGCGTTTCATACCACTCTCTCTTCAGGGAGTTGCAGTATAGACCCGAAAAAACTCTTCCGAGGCATACTTCAGGGCATGGAATATGTAGACAAGGCGCATTGAGAAGGTTTTGGAGTGTAAATGTTGCCCAAAGAAGGGCTTTCCTGTAAAACTTACTTTCTGTATTCGCCTCATAGAGCCCTCTTGGAATCCACCTCAGTCGTGTGTGAGGAAGAATGAGCTCTTCCCAAAAAAGTCAAGGAAGCTTTCAACGTATGCATACATGAATTAGCTGCCATAACTGAGACTGTAACCTGCTATCAGGAAGCTGGTGAGATTTCAAGCTCATTGTCGTTTTGGACTTGGGATGTATCTCGTGTTCTGGCGTTACATAACACTTCCTCCTCAGGGAGTCGCAGTGTAGGCCCGAAACAGCTCTTCCGAGGCATAATCCAGGGCATGCAATATGTAAGACAAGGCGCATTGAGAAAGTTTTGGAGTGTAATTGTTGCCCAATGAAGGGACTTTCCTGTAAAGCTTACTTTCTGTAATCAACCATAGAGCCTGTCTGGAATCAACCTCAGTCATGCTTGAGGAATAAAGAGCATTTGCCAAAAAACTCAACTAAGCTTTTCAGCGTATGCTCACCTGAATTAGCTGCTGTATCTCAGACTGTAGCCTGCTATAAAGAAGCTGTAGAGATTCCATGTTCATTGGCCTTTTGGACTTGGGATATATCTCGCGTTATGACATCACATACCAGTCTCTCGTCTGGGAGTCGCAGTGTAGGCCCGAAACGGCTCTTCCAAGGAATAATTCAGGGCATGGAATATGTAAGACAAAGTGCATTGAGAAAGTTTTGGAGTGTAATTGTTGCCCAATGAAGGGACTTTCCTGTAAAGCTTACTTTCTGTAATCAACCATAGAGCCTGTCTGGAATCAACCTCAGTCATGCTTGAGGAATAAAGAGCATTTGCCAAAAAACTCAACTAAGCTTTTCAGCGTATGCTCACCTGAATTAGCTGCTGTATCTCAGACTGTAGCCTGCTATAAAGAAGCTGTAGAGATTCCATGTTCATTGGCCTTTTGGACTTGGGATATATCTCGCGTTATGACATCACATACCAGTCTCTCGTCTGGGAGTCGCAGTGTAGGCCCGAAACGGCTCTTCCAAGGAATAATTCAGGGCATGGAATATGTAAGACAAAGTGCATTGAGAAAGTTTTGGAGTATAGATGAAAGCCAAAGAAGGGCTTTTCCTGTAAAACTTACTTTCTGTAACTGCCCCATACATCCTTTTTGGAATCAACATCAGTCATGTTTGAGGAAGAAGGAGCTCTTGCCAGAAAACTCAACTAAGCTTTTCAGCGTATGCTCACGTGAATAGTGTGTTGTATCTCAGACTGTAGCCTGCTATCAAGAAGCTGGGGAGATTCCATGTTCATTGGCTTTTTGGACTTGGGATGTATCGCGCGTTATGGCATTACATACCATTCTCTCGTCTGGGAGTCGCAGTGTAGGCCCGAAACGGCTCTTCCGAGGCATAATTCAGGGCATTGAATATGTAAGACAAGGCGCATTGAGAAAGTTTTGGAGTGTAAATGGTGCCCAAAGAAGGGGTTTTCCTGTAAAACTAACATTCTCGAATTGTCCCATAGAGCTTTTTGGAATCAACCTCAGTCATGTTTGAGGAAGAACGAGCTCTTGCCTGAAAACTCAACTAAGATTTTCAGCATATGATCACCTGAATTAGCTGCTGTATCTCCGACTGTAGCCTGCTATCAAGAAGCTGGGGAGATTCCATGTTCATTGGCCTTTTGGACTTGGGATGTGTCTGGCCTTATGGCGTTACATACCATTTTCTCTTCAGTGAGTCGCAGTGGAGGCCCGAAAAGCCTCTTCGGAGGCATACCTCAGGGCATGGAATATGTAAGATAAGGTGCATTGAGAAAGATTTGGAGTGTAAATGTTGCCCAAAGAAGGGGTTTTCCTGTAAAACTTATTTTCTGGATTGGCCTCAGATAGCCCCCTTGGAATCCACCTCAGTCATGTTTGAGGAAGAATGAGCTCTTCGCAGAAAACTCAACTAAGCTGTCAGCACATGATCACATGAATTTGCTCCTGTATCTCCGACTGTAGCCTGCTATCAAGAAGCTGGGGAGATTCCATGTTCATTGGCCTTTTGGACTTGGGATGTGTCTGGCCTTATGGCGTTACATACCATTTTCTCTTCAGTGAGTCGCAGTGGAGGCCCGAAAAGCCTCTTCGGAGGCATACCTCAGGGCATGGAATATGTAAGATAAGGTGCATTGTGAAAGTTTTGGAGTGTAAATGTTGCCCAAAGAAGGGCTTTTCCTGTAAAACTTACTTTCTGTAATCGCCCGATAGAACCTTTTTGGAAGCAAATTCAGTCGTGTGTGAGGAAGAATGAGCTCTTCCCAGAAAACTCAAGTAAGCTTTCAGCGTACGCTCACATGAATTGGCTGCTGTATCTAAGACTGTGAGCTGCTATCAGGCAGCTCGTGAGGTTTCATATTCATTGGGATGTATCTCGCGTTCTGGCGTTACATACCTCTTTCTCTTCAGGGAGTCGAAGTGTAGGCCCGAAAAGCCTCTTCCGAGGTCTACTTCAGGGCATGGAGTATATAAGGCAAGGCACATTGAGAAAGGGTTGGAGTGTAAATGTTTCCCAAAGAAGGGCTTTTCCTGTAAAACTTACTTTCTGTATTCGCATCATAGAGCCCTCTTGGAATCCACCTCAGTCGTGTGTGAGGAAGAATGAGCTCTTCCCAAAAAAGTCAAGGAAGCTTTCATCGTATGCATACATGAATTAGCTGCCATAACTGAGACCGTAACCTGCTATCACGAAGCTGGTGAGATTTCAAGCTCATTGCCGTTTTGGACTTGGGATGTATCTCACGTTCTGGCGTTACATAACACTTCCTCCTCATGGAGTCGCAGTGGTGGTCCGAAAAGCCTTTTCCTAGGCATACTCCAGGGCATGGAATATGTAAGACAAGGTGCATTGAGAAAGTTTTGGAGTGTAAACGCTGACCAAATAGGGCTTTTCTTGTAAAACTTCCTTTCTGTAATCACCCCATAGAGACTTTTTGGAATTAACCTTAGTCATGTTGGAGGAAGAAGGAGCTCTTGCCAGAAAACTCAACTAATCTTTTCAGCGTATGGTCACCTGAATTAGCTGCTGTATCTCCGACTGTAGCCTGCTATCAAGAAGCTGGGGAGATTCCATGTTCATTGGCCTTTTGGACTTGGGATGTATCTCGCGTTGTGGCGTTACCTACCACTTTCTCTTCAGGGAGTCACAGTGTATGCCCGAAAAGCCTCTTCCAAGGCATATTTCAGGGCATTGAATATGTAAGACAAGGCGCATTGAGAAAGTTTTGGAGTGTAAATGCTGACCAAATAGGGCTTTTCCTGTAAAATTTCCTTTCTGTAAACACCCCGTAGAGACATTTTGGAATCAACCTCAGTCACATTTGAGGAAGAAGGAGCCCTTGCCAGAAATCTCAACAAAGCTTTTCAGCGTATGATCACCTGAATTAGCTGCTATATCTCAGACTGTAGCCTGCTATCAAGAACCTGGGGAGATTCCATGTTCATTGGCCTTTTGGACTTGGGATGTATCTCGCGTTGTGGCGTTACCTACCACTTTCTCTTCAGGGAGTCACAGTGTATGCCCGAAAAGCCTCTTCCAAGGCATATTTCAGGGCATTGAATATGTAAGACAAGGCGCATTGAGAAAGTTTTGGAGTGTAAATGCTGACCAAATAGGGCTTTTCCTGTAAAATTTCCTTTCTGTAAACACCCCGTAGAGACATTTTGGAATCAACCTCAGTCACATTTGAGGAAGAAGGAGCCCTTGCCAGAAATCTCAACAAAGCTTTTCAGCGTATGATCACCTGAATTAGCTGCTATATCTCAGACTGTAGCCTGCTATCAAGAACCTGGGGAGATTCCATGTTCATTGGCCTTTTGGACTTGGGATGTATTTCGCCTTATGCCGTTACATACCACTTTCTCTTGAGGGAGTCGCAGTGTTGGCCCGAAAAGCCTCTTCTGAGGCATACTTCAGTGCATGGAATATGTAAGACAAGGCGCATTGAGAAAGCTTTGGAGTATAAATGTTGCCCAAAGAAGGAATTTTCCTAAAAAACTTACTTTCTGTTATCGCCCCATAGAGCCTTTCTGGAATCAACCTAAGTCATGTTTGAGGAAGAAGGAGCTCCTGCCAGAAAACTCAACTAAGCTTTTCAGCGTATGCTCACCTGAATTAGCAGCTGTATCTCAGAATGTAGCCTGCTAACAAGCAGTTGGGGAGACTCCTTTTTCATTGACCTTTTGGACTTGGGATGTATCTCGCGTTATGTCGTTACATACCAATTTCTACTCAGGGAGTCGCAGTGTATGCCCGAAAAGCCTCTTCCGAGGCATCCTTCAGGGGATGGAATATGTAAGACAAGGCTCATTGAGAAAGTTTTGGAGTGTTAATGTTGCCCAAAGAAGGGCTATTCCTGTAAAACTTACTTTCAGTAATTGCCCCATAGAGCCTTTCTAGAATCAACCTCAGTCATGCTTGAGGAAGAAGGAGCTCTTCCAAAAAACTCAACTAATCTTTCAGCGTACTCTCACATGAAATGTCTTTTGTACCTGAGACTTTAACCTGCTATCACAAAGCTGGTGAGATTTCATGTTCATTGTCCTTTTGGACTTGGGATGTATCTTGCGTTCTGGCGTTACCTATCTATTTCTCTTCAGGGAGTGGCAGTGTAGTCCCGAAAAGCCTCTTCTGAGGCCTACTTTAGGGCATGGAGTATATAAGGAAGGCGCATTGAGAAAGGGGTGGAGTGCAAATGTTGCCCCAAAGAAGGGCTTTTCCTGGAAAACTGACTTTCTTTATTCGCCTGAAAGACCCTCTTGGAATCGACCTCAGTCGTTTGTGAGGAAGAATGAGCACTTCCCAGAAAACTCAAGAAGGTTTCAGTGGATGCTCACAGGAATTATCTGTTGTATCGGAGACTGTAACCTGCTACCAGGAAGCTGGTGAGATTTCATGTTCATTGCCCTTTTGGACTTGGGATGCATCTCGCGTTCTGGCGTTCCATACCGCTATCTCTTCAGGGAGTGGCAGTGTAGGCCCAAAAAGCCTCTTCTGAGGCCTACTTTAGGGCATGGAGTATATAAGGAAGGCGCATTGAGAAAGGGGTGGAGTGCAAATGTTGCCCCAAAGAAGGGCTTTTCCTGGAAAACTGACTTTCTTTATTCGCCTGAAAGACCCTCTTGGAATCGACCTCAGTCGTTTGTGAGGAAGAATGAGCACTTCCCAGAAAACTCAAGAAGGTTTCAGTGGATGCTCACAGGAATTATCTGTTGTATCGGAGACTGTAACCTGCTACCAGGAAGCTGGTGAGATTTCATGTTCATTGCCCTTTTGGACTTGGGATGTATCTCGCTTTCTGGATTTCCACAATTTTTTCTCCTCAGGGAATGGCAGTGTAGGCCCGAAAAGCCTCTTCTGAGGCTTACATGATGGCATGGAGTATATAAAGCAAGGTGCCTTGAGAAAGGGGTGGAGGGTAAATGTTGCCCCAAGAAGGGCCTTTCGTGTAAAACTTACATTCTGTATTCGCCTAATAGAGACCTCTTGGAATCGACATCAGTCGTGTGTGAGGAAGAATGAGCTCTTTCCACAAAACTCTAGTAAGCTTTCAGCGTATGTGCACATGAATTTGCTGCTGTATCTGAGACTGTAACCTGCTATCAGGAAGTTTGTGAGATTTCATGTTCATTGCCCTTTTGGACTTGGGATGTATCTCGCGTACGTGTGTTACATACCTCTTTCTCTTCAGGGAGTCGCAGTGTAGGCCCGAAAAGCCTCTTCTGAGGCATAATTCAGGGCATGGAGTGTATAAGGCATGGCGCATTGAGAAAAGTTTGGAGTGTAAATGTTGCCCAAACGAGGTCTTTTCCTGTCAAACTTACTTTCAGATTTCACCACATAGAGCCCTCTTGGAATCCACCTCAGTCGTGCATGAGGAAAATGAGCTCTTCCCAGAAAACTCAAGTAAGCTTTCAGCATACGATGACATGTATTGGCTGCTGTATCTGAGATTGTAACCTGCTATCAGGCAGCTGGCGAGATTTCATGTTCATTCCCCTTTTGAACTTGGGATGTATCTATCGTTCGTGTGTTACATACAACTCTTTCTTTTCAGGGAGTCGCAGTGCACGCCCTAAAAGCCTCTTCCGAGGCCTACTTCAGGGCATGGAGTATATAAGGCAAGGCGCATTGAGAAAGGGTTGGAGTGTATAAGTTGCCCAAAGAAGGGCTTTTCCTGTCAAACTGACTTTCTGTATTCCCCTCATAGAGCCCTCTTGGAATCCACCTCAGTCGTGTGTGAGGAAGAATTAGCTCTTCCCAGAAAACTCAAGTAAGCTTTCAGTGTATGCGCACATGAATTTGCTGCTGTATCTGAGACTGTAACCTGCTATGAAGAAGCTGGGGAGATTCCATGTTCATTGGCCTTTTGGACTTGGGATGTATCTATCTTTTGTGTTACATACAACTCTTTCTTTTCGGGGAGTCGCAGTGAGCCCTAAAAGCCTTTTCCCGAGACTTACTTCAGGGCATGGAGTATATAAGGCAAGTCGCATTGAGAAAGGGTTGGAATGTAAATGTTGCCCAAAGAAGGGCTTTTCCTGTAAAATGGACTTTCTGTATTCTCCCCATAGAGCCCTCTTGGAATCTACCTCAGTCGTGTGTTAGGAACAATGAGCTCTTCCTAGAAAACTCAACTAATCTTTCAGTGTGGCCACATGAATTTGCTGCTGTATCTGAGACTGTAACCTGCTATGAAGAAGCTGGGGAGATTCCATGTTCATTGGCCTTTTGGACTTGGGATGTATCTCCCTTTATGGCGTTACATACCACTTTCACATCAGGGAGTCGCAGTGTAGGCCCGAAAAACCTCTTCTGAGGCATACTTCAGGGTAGAAAATATGTAAAACAAGGCGCATTGAGAAAGTTTTGAAGTGTAAATGTTGCCCAAAGAAGGCCTTTTCCTGTAAAACTTACTTTCTGTAATCGCCCCATAGAGCGTTTTTTGGAAGCAACCTCAGTCACGTTTGAGGAATAAGGAGCTCTTGCCAGAAAACTCAACTAAGTTTTTCAGCATATGCTCACCTGAATTAGCTGCTGTATCTCACACTGTAGCCTTCTCTCAAGAAGCTGGGGAGATTCCATGGTCATTGGCCTTTTTGACGTGGGATATATCTCGCGTTATGGCGTTACATACCACTTACTCTTCAAGGAGTAGCAGTGTAGGCCCGAAAAACCTCTTCCGAGGCATACCTCAGGGCATGGAATATTTAAGACAAGGCGCACTGAGAAAGTTTTGGAGTGTAAATGTTGCCCAAATAAGGGCTTTTCCTGTAAAACTTACTTTCTGTAATAGCCCCATAGACCCTTTTTGGAATCAACCTCAGTCATGTTTGAGGAAGAAGGAGTACTTGCCAGAACAGTAAATCAAGATTTTCAGCGTACGCTCACCTGAATTTGCTGCTGTATCTCAGACTGTTGCCTGCTATCAAGGAGCTGTGGATTGGAGGAGCCGCCGGAACCCGCCCGCCGCGAGGAGCCGCGGACGCCGCGAGGAGCCGCGGACGCCGCGAGGAGCCACGGCGCGGATGCTAGTGTGTGAACTAGTATCACGGAACACCACAGCAAACCAGACATAGAGCCCACACCCCCTGACCAATCATCAAACCAAGGATCCTCGAAGCGGAAGCCCGGATTCCAAGATGCCACACTGATTATCAAAGAACATACAACACTACAGATTATTCACCTGTAAACAAGGAAAACCCAAAACAAAACCCCCCCTTCAAAGGGCAAAAAAAATAAAAAAACAAAAAAAACTATCCCCCCTTAAAAGAGAAATCAGAAAAACTTACAAAAGAAAGGAAATGGAAAAACCCCCCGAAAAAGAAATATTAAAAAGGAAAAAATTAGGTGGCAAAATTTGAGGAAAAAAGAAAAAAAAGCAGGAAATGAAAAAAAAGCAAATAGATACCACCAACTGAATCGCTGAACTCAAAAAAACTATAGAAGGCCTCAAAAGTAGAGAAACAGAGGCTGAAGACAGGATAAGTGAGCTGGAAGACAGAATGGAGGAAATAAGTGCTGAAGAACAGAACAAAGCCCAAAGAATTAAAAAAACTGAGGATAGCCTCAGAGACCTATGGGAAAAAACAGCATATGCTCACCTGAATTAGCTGCTGTATCTCACACTGTAGCCTTCTCTCAAGAAGCTGGGGAGATTCCATGGTCATTGGCCTTTTTGACGTGGGATATATCTCGCGTTATGGCGTTACATACCACTTACTCTTCAAGGAGTAGCAGTGTAGGCCCGAAAAACCTCTTCCGAGGCATACCTCAGGGCATGGAATATTTAAGACAAGGCGCACTGAGAAAGTTTTGGAGTGTAAATGTTGCCCAAATAAGGGCTTTTCCTGTAAAACTTACTTTCTGTAATAGCCCCATAGACCCTTTTTGGAATCAACCTCAGTCATGTTTGAGGAAGAAGGAGTACTTGCCAGAACAGTAAATCAAGATTTTCAGCGTACGCTCACCTGAATTTGCTGCTGTATCTCAGACTGTTGCCTGCTATCAAGGAGCGGGGTTTGGGAGGGGAAAGGGGAGCCGGGCCCGGGGGGCCCCCCCGCGAGGAGCCGGCGGACCGGCCCCAAAAAAGAAAAGGCCCAGACCCACCCGGATCCTGGGGGGTTGTGAACTATTATAAAAGAAAAACCACACAAACAAAAACAAGGCCCCCCCCAAACACAAACCAAAACCCTTCAAGGGGAAAACCCAAAAAAATCCCAAAAAGCAAATAAAAATATCAAAGAACAACAAAAACTTAACCAAGAAAAATAAAAACCTGTAAAAAAGGACCAAGCTAGAAACACCACTTCAAATGACAGAGGAGGAGATAGACAAGCTATCTGAAAGAGAATTCAGAAAAACTATACTAATGAGGATGCAAAACACCGAAAACAGAATATTAGAGGAAATTAGTGCATTGAGAAAAGACATGCAGGAAATAAAAAATAAGCAAATAGAGACCACCAACTCAATTGCTGAACTCAAAAATACTATAGAAGGTCTCAACAGTAGAGTATCAGAGGCTGAAAAACGGATAAGTGAGCTGGAAGACAGAATGGTGGAAATAAGTGCTGAAGAACAGAACAAAGCCCAAAGAATTAAAAGAACTGAGGATAGCCTCAGAGACCTAGGGGACAATATTAAACGCACCAACATTAGAATTATAGGAGTTCCAGAAGAAGAAGAAGAGAAGAAAGACTATGAAAAAATTCTTGAAGAGGTTATAGTTGAAAACTTCCCCAGCATGGGAAAGGAGATAGTCAACCAAGTCCAGGAAGCACAAAGAGTTCCATACAGAAGAAACCCCAGAAGAAACACACCAAGGCACATACTAATCAAACTAACACAGACTAAATATAAAGACAGATTACTAAAAGCAGCTAGGAGCAAACAACAAATAACATATAAAGGAAACCCCATACGTTTAACGGCGGATCTCTCAACAGAAACCCTACAGGCCAGAAGAGAATGGCAGGACACATTTAAACGGCTAAAAGAGAATAACCTGCAACCACAAATTCTCTACCCAGCAAGAATCTCATTCAAAATCGATGGTGAAGTCAAAAGCTTCACAGACAAGCAAAAACTAAAAGAATTCTGTACCACAAAACCAGCCCTACAACAAGTGTTAAAGGGCCTGATATAGCCAATAAATACAAGAGTAGGAGAAGCCTTACAAATCAAACCCCAAATTTCTAAGAAGATGACAATAGGAACATTCGTATCAATAATTACTTTGAACGTAAATGGACTAAATGCTCCAACCAAACGACATAGGCTGGCTGAATGGATCCAGAAGCAAGACCCATATATATACTGTTTACAAGAGACCCACTTCAGACCTAGAGACACTCATAGACTGAAAGTGAAAGGCTGGAAAAAGATATTTCATGCAAATAGAAATCAAAAGAAAGCTGGAGTAGCAATCCTTATATCAGACAAAATAGACTTTAAAGTAAAGAAGATTCTAAGAGACAAGGCAGGTCACTACATCATGATTAAGGGATCTATCCAAGAGGAAGACATAACAGTCATGAATATCTACGCACCCAACACAGGGGCACCTCAATACATAAGACAGGTACTTTCAGACATAAAAGAAGAAATCAACAATAACACAATAATAGTAGGAGACTTTAACACTCCTCTCACACCAATGGACAGATCCCAAAAAAAA